>CM061544.1:255548535-255736035 GCA_030864215.1 Capsicum pubescens | reverse complement strand
TTCCCCCCCTCCTCTTCCTTTTCTTCCTCCTCCTCCTCTTTCTCCTCCTCGTTTTCTTCCCCGTCTTCTTCCTCTTATTCCTCTTCCTCTTCCTCCTCCTCCTTCTCTTTCTCCTCCTCTTCCTCCCCCTCTTCCTCTTCCTCTTCATCTTCCTCTTCTTCTTCTCTTTATATTTCATAACACGTTATTAACACAAGTCTCTAATAAATAGAAATATCTACTTTTGTTTGGCGGAAAACTTGGTTTTTGCAGTAATAGTACTGGTGTCTGTGAAATTATAGAGGTGGTCATTCGTTGCTTCACGGGGCATCAATCGTTGACACCTAATTTTTGACCTCCATGATTATATTTAATCCTGAATTTCATCACTTTTAAATAAAATTACAACATTTATTTTATCCGGATAAAAAGATTCAAAAGTATTTATTTAGGTAATTTTATCACTTTAAGTGACAATTGTGTATTTTCGTATACGTATATACAAAATCATATAATTTTATTACTTAAATAGTTATTCTATGAAAAATTAAATTTTAATCAGAGGTTATCTTGAAAATTAATTCAAACGAGTAAGATATTGATTTAAAATTAATTTGTTTTCAAAAATGGATTTATTTGAAAAAAATTATTTAATTTTATTTAATCAAGAAACTCGATATTAAATCGATACTTAATTCGTATCGGATCTTATTTCGAATTAGTCAATTTAGCGAATTTGGTCATAATTGAGATCAATAGGTTACAATTGCAATGCAATTGATCAATTGATCTTTTTAATTTGATTAAAATTTATAAATTGAATAAAATCCTAATCCTAAGGTTATTTAATTAATAGCCTGAACCAATCCATCACCCAGCCGCGATCCGTTTCCGCAACACCAGGCCCAACAACAACAACTTCGGGCACCCCAGCCCAACCGAAACACCCAATACCCGGCCCACCTCCTCCTAATCTTTACCCATCGATATGCGTATAACCCCAAACAACAATATCATTAGCAACAATACCCAACAATACACCGACAATAACCAGCAAACAACAACGATGCCAACAACAGTCAAACAACACAACAATGTTCGAACCTACAGACGGGTACAAACCCATTGGGTCATCACCTTTCATCTCTTTTCTCTCTTTGTTCGAGTAAAGCAAGCCTGAGGCTCTGCAAATTCAGAGAAAAGATGGGGGAAAATCCAAAGAACTATTGGATTCAAGGTGTTTTACCTTTGATTCGACGACCACGGAGTTTAATCCGATAGGCTCAAGCTGGATAGCCTTCAATCCTTCACTTTTCCTTCAAGATTGATTGAGAAGAGGTGACCCCTTGACCTTCTTTATTTCTTTTCACCATTAATTCTTCTGAAATTTGCCCAAAAAAATTGAAATTTCAAAAGGCTTCTCCAAGAAGCCGTTGCAACCTACAATTTTGTCTATAAAAAGAGGTCTTGTTCACCCTTTCTAAGACAGGGTTAAGAGATAGAGAAATTTTTTAGTTTTTGGCATACTCTCCCATTCACTGAGTTCTCTGTTTTCTTTACTCTACTTTTCTTCGGGTATTCGTTAATACTCCCTTTACTCCTATCTTTATCATCACTCACCTCCCGAAGTGGTGTGGAAATTGACCGTCGTCTACTCGTCGTCTAGGTTCGCTGCTTCGAAAAAGGTAACACTCCTTTTACTTCATCTAATTCTGGGATGCATTTGCTATCCACTTTTATGAGTTAAAGTGAATTTTGGTGTGCCTATATTAGCTTTACAATATTTTACGTTTACTGGCGATCTTTTGTTCATTATGTGTAGATTATGATTCAATAGAGGAAAAAAACTTGAATTTTTATAATGGAAAAGACGTGTACTTATTTCTTGTGAAAATCCCAATCAAATAATCTAGTGGTTTTTCCTGTTATAGCACGAAGCAGGGATTTTTCTTTTTTGTGTTCATGCTTGACTACGTTTTCTCCTTATGTGTTTAAGTCGCCTTTTTAAAAAAAAAAAATCTTTTCTTTGTTCTTTTTTTTTGGAATATAAATATTTTTTTTAGTGACCGTCTGTTGAGCTTATGCATCATTTTACCTTGTTAAGATCGACATTTTCTTTTCATGTATATCACGTAATGTGTAGTTAATCTTACTAGATTCGAATAATCTTAAGATCAGCACATTACTAAGAGTGCAATTTAAGATGAATCTGCTCCCGGCTGAGTCATAACACTAATGTATCATCTTTTGGCTTGAGTGGCATTGTTGATTAATCTGATTAAAGAAAGCATGATGTGGGATGCAATCAATGATTTAGTATAATATTCGATCTTTCCAGTTAAATGCTTAGAGGACTTGTGTCTTAACTATTATTGCCTGATGAATGTCAAAAATGGTAACCATTCAAGACGTAATTATTTGTCCATCTTTCTGCCTAATCTAAGGTCCATTTGATGTTGTGTATCTCTTACTGGGAGAATAAGTTAGTTCAAGTCTTAATTTGCCTTTAGAATTAGCCATTAAGTGATCTCATAGCCTTTAAAAAAAAATATATCTACGGTGGAGATTTTTCTCTGTCTTTTCACTTCAGACTCTCTTTAAAGAACATTCACCCCTCCAACTAATTCTCTTGTTCACTGGCTGTAAAAAATAAAAGGAGGCTGTGTTTCTCGAGTTTCGTTTCATTCCTATGAATGTGTTGCCGTTTATTTAATCATTTTCCTGTTTACTCGATTGTATATTAATCCGCATTTTCTTTTTATTGGATGAACTCTCCCTTATGAGTCCCCCGGACTCTCATTTTTCGCATTCGGTTGGGTTAACCCCAACTTCCATCGAGTCAAGATCCATGTCAAGTCCGAAAAGGGACTAATATGCAAGAAACAAAGGCTGATATACATTGATATACTCTGATATACTAGTGGTATACACTGGAAGCAGCAGTTGCACACTTATCACACGACTTATGATGAAAAATGGAGCCAAAATAAGCAGGTTTTCATGCTGATATACACTTCATGCACAGTGATATACAGAAAACGTAGGGAAAAGAGCTGCTCATATACAACGGATATACAGGGGTGAAAATGGGCTGAAAGTCCATGGAATTAGTCCAAGAGCTGGACAGACCTTTAATAGGCCCAAAGGGGCCCAATTTTAACTTCTCTATTTATTATTCATTCTAATTTGTTTATTTGTATTTACTTGAACATTTTAATCAATTAATTTAGATAAATTCCCTAAGATGTTGCCATTTTTCTTTATCTTCATTTCTTTTCCTTTCTTTCACTTATTCGAATTTCCTTATCCGCTTCATCTTGTTTTAAAAAATGAAAAAAATAGACTCCATGTTAATCTTTTTTTCTGGAAACAAGCCTTTCACATTAAGATGACTTTTTTCTTGTTCATGTAGTAATTAGTCTCCTTTAGGCTAAATAGAATTTTCTTAAACATAAAAAGAAATAGTTTTTTATCTTCATGAATTGGTTATCTAAAAAAATAGAATATTGAATGAAATAAAAGCTATTTCATAAAAAAAATTAATATTTTCATAAAGTTAGCCACCCTTTTAAGTTAGTCAAAATATTTTGGTCAACCATTTTAAAACGGATGTTCCTAAGTGTTTTAAAACTCTTCTTAGGAAGTTAATTGAATCCTTATCCATTTTTTTTTTAAAGGTTTATTTCTATTTTTGAACCTTTGGAATTCTTTTACGTTTTTTTTTTTTTTTATAAAAATTAAGTGGCGGCTTTGTAATTTTTCTAGAGTTATTTGAATTTTTTCTAAGTTTTAAAATGATTTGAGAAGTCAAAAATTATTTTCTTATAAATAAATTGTCTTTCCTTTGATAAATTCGAAAAAGGATAAAACATCAATTTTTGTTGACTTTTCTAGGTGAGCAATTGAAGTTTGATCGTAAAGATAGACATTACTTTAAACATTAATCCTATGTACTAGGAAAGATGTTTCCTTATTTATTTTATTTAAATTCTTTAAGTTTTATTCAAAATTCGAGCAAAGACAATGTGTTTGTTTGGAACTCCGAAAGAGTTTAAAAATAGATCATCAGAATTGGTTTAATTTTTTGATATTTTTATAATACTTTGAAGTAGGGGTGACAAATTTGCCCCAAGCCTAAATAACCTGCAAAATTTATCTAGATTATAATGGGTTGGGCATGACGCATTCTTAAGGTGGGCTAGATTTGGGTAAACCCAACTTAACTTGTTTATTTTGACAACCCAAAATAAGCTCATAAATTTAGCCCAAATTGACCCATCCCAAACTAAAATGGTTGCCTTGATTTCTCTGAGATATTCTAGGAAGTGCAAGTCCCGACTTTCAACTCCAAGTCGTTGTTTCTCTTTGAATTCTTCAACAAGTTCCTTATCATTACAAATTCATTGTACGTTTACATTTATTTTCATTTCTTTCCTCCCTCTCTATGCTTGTCGAAAATCATGATGAAGAATTTTAATATTACTCATATTTTAATTTTTTGTTAAAGGCTAACTATTTTTTTTCGTTTTTCAACTTTACTTGTAATTTCATTTGGTAATAAATATGAGATTTTGACTTATATTTTGTTGTAACTTGAGATTTTGAATTCTAAATCCTAATAGTTTTGAAATTATTAGGCAGACTTGTTGCCTATAAGGTGTTTTCTCAATTGCCTTAATGAGTCTCCTTTGTTGTGCACAATAATTTTGTACTCTAATTATGATTGAGAGTTATTTGCTTACATTTTTGTTTCTTCCCTCTTTTTTGTTGATTCAAGACTAAAGATTAATTTTTTTAACATTCTACTATAGCAGGTGAAAATATTGATAGAGCCCGATGAAGTCAAGTATAATGAAATAATTATTTCAAGTTCATCAAAATAGTGTAGGACTACTTCTAAATTTTGGTACTTCTATGATTAGCTGCCATTGAATTATGATCCTTATAATAGACTTCAGTCGAAATATAAGAAGCACAAGAAAGTGTTTTTGGCTGACTCCGTAGCAGGAGATACGAATTTAAAGCATCACGTAGAAAAACACAAGGATAAAGTACAAGATAAAGATATGTCTGTTGATCATAAAGAATATTGTGAAGTTATCGCGAAGACTATAGTCAGACATTATGTAGAATTTGAAGGTGTTAGAAAAGTGCATGTATTCTTGTATCCTGCCGTCAAAATCATCTAAAAAATATTACAAAAGTTGATGTGCTTAGAATATATGATAACAAAAAGGAGATAGTCAAGAATGAGCTTTAAGCTATTCTAAATAGAATCAGTGATGACATCTGTATATCTTCGTCTTACTGCACACTATGTTGATTTGGATTAGACTTTACAAAAGAAAGTTCTCTTTTTTCGTCTTATGCCTCCTCCTTATAGTGGTGTTGTTTTGGGTCCAAAGTTGATTCATCTATTGAAGGAATGGAAAATTAAGAAGAAAATATTTTCAATTACTTTAGATAATAATGAAGGTGTTGTGATCGCTTGATTGAATATTTTAAGTTGATGAATTCTTTACTTTGTGATGAAAACTTTGTTCATATCAGGTGTGAAAATCATATTTTGAATTTGGTTGTCAAAGCAGGTTTGAAAATAATTGAGAGCGCTATTTTTAAAGTTTGAGAAGGCATAAAATATATTAGAGATTCTGAGTCAAGGATTGTAAAATTTGTATAGTGTGTTACAAATCTTGGTTTAAAGTTGAATGAAAAACTACATCAAGATGTGTCTACAGGATGAAAATCTACATATTTGATTCTTGATAGTGCTTTTTCTGATTGTCAGTTGTGATACCCGTATTAGTCTTAGCTCAGTTCAGCTCATAGTGCATGCATAAGAGGCTTAGAACCTGAAAATTTAGCTAAGTGTTGTGGACTTAGTTTTACTTTTTGCCTCTTAGCTTCAATGATTTTTAAAGTGACCTTCCCGACCCCGAGACGTAAATTTTTGAGTTAATTCATGTTCAAGGGTGTAAAGAGCATGTCTCGGGGAAGTTTTAGATTTTTCGGATGAGGATTGAGGCATTTTGGATTTCATTTCCAGAACCTCACCACGATTGCATTGCGTCGCGGTGGGTATAGCAATGAGGGGTTCATCATGTCACGGTGATGCTCAATTCGATGTTCCAATTATGAATTTAAATCCCAGAGGGGCAGTCTTATCTTTTCCTATCGCCCTAATCCGTTAAAACACGGGTTTAACCTTCAGTTAAGGCATTATATGCCCAAATTCCTCAATTTCTCTCTAAATTAAACCCTAACCCTTCCCCAAGTTCATTAAGTTCAAGCATTTTCCTTTCAAGAAAACCAAGAAATTGTGCTTCCCAATCCAAGAACGTTCAAGACAAGTTAATTCTCTCTCAAGATTAAAACTTTAAGGTATGTGCGATGTTCATCCATGTGCCCTTTTCACCCATGTAGTCCAAGAATCCGTTTTTAAGTTTTAAATTATGGGTTTTTACATGTTATTATGAATTATATCTATAAAGCTCATATGAACGTTGATTTCGAATCATGTTTACTATGTGATTTCGTTGCAACTATCCCTTGACACATTTGAATGATGATTATTTGCATGTTAAATCCTTAATCCATGATTTTAATATTGCAATTATGTTATTATCACATGATTTAACCATTCCCATGCTTTAACTCATGACGCTCGTGTGTTTGATAAAATGCCTAAGTGTTGAATGTTGAACAATATCCCCTTCTATGGTTTCAAAGCTTTCATATGGTCCTATTGCTATTGCTATCGAGTCCTGGAGGGTTATGAATACCCGTTACTTAGCTGTTTACAGAATCTCATTAGTTACAAAATAGTTTCAGATATGCATGAGCATTATCAGTTCAGTCAGTTATCCTAATCAGTTTAGTAATAATCCGAGTCAATTCAGTTGGGAGTAGAATTTATCACCGAGCAAATCCAGGGATAGGGGCTCACCTGCCAGTAGAGGGTGTGACTCTTATTAGCAATCCCTGCGTTCCAGAACTATGTAGCCAGCATAGGTTTGAGATGTTAACCTGTCAGTTGAGGGTAGAAAAATATCTCACCAGGGCACATACCAGTAGAGGGTGACTCTTTAGTCCTTCGGGACTTCACTTTAATGGATCCACACAACCATTGTTAGTACCCGTGACACGGTAGTGACATCCTTCCAACTGGGGTCACAGGTTGGACCCCAATTAGCTCAGATCGGGGCGTGTCAATTAGATGATAGCTCCCACAATCTCAATCCAGTATTTAGTATTTCAGTTTCAGGTTTGTCTGACCATAGCATACAGTTATCAGTTATTACTATTTCAGTTTACAGATTATTTCAGAATCATATTATATGCTTGGCCATGCATTCACATATTTTACAGTTTTAATGCATTTATATTCAGTTACCTCATGCTATTCTTCAGTCAGTTATTATTCATGCACATGAACCCATGCATATCAGCCTAACCTCATCTCTCATACCAGTATATTCAAAGTACTGATCGCATACTCTTTTCTTACGCTATGATGTTTAATATCATAGGTTCGGATGCTCAGGATCCTGATAGCGCATAAATAGTTCCACCTATCAGCAACAGTAGTCGTGTTGAGTCCTGATCTATCGAGGACATGGTGGCTTATTTCAGTTTACTTCAGTATTTCAGTACTTTCTTTCAGTTTGTCAGTTGGAGTTAGTTGGGTCCTGTCCCATCAACTCTGTTCAGTCAGTTTTAGAGTCTTTCAGACATTTCAATCAGTTACTTGATTTGTTAACCTTGTTCAGTCAGATTTTCAATATATTCATTTATATTTCGGACTTGAGAAATTCCGTTGCATTACTCTTAGTACTTAAAACCTTTGACATTATTTAATTATTTCTGCACATGTGTATTTTATTACCATATTATTCAGTGCTCACAGCAGGTACCAATTCATGGGTTAGCTTGTGGTCCTTCGGGATCGTAAGCACCGTTATTGCAAATAGGGGGTAGCCTCGGGTCGTGACAAAACTTGGTATCATAGCCTAAGGTTTTAAATTGTCTTAGGGAGTCTGAAAGCCACTGAGTAAAGTCTTGTGCATGGGTGTGAAGCGCACCACACTTATGGACAGGAGGCTATAAGGCGTTTTAGAAAAAGTTTCCCCTCTTTCAGTATTCATGTCATGCGAATGAGCATGAACTCAATTTAAACTCTCTTTCTAATTCAATCTTCCTTCCATTTACAGAATATGCCTCCCAGAAAGAATAACAAAAGTAGAAACAGGAATCAGCTTGCACCTCCGCCTGTTCAGGAAGATCCCCTGAATGAGCATGTTTCTCATGTCGAGTTCAAAGCTGCATTCACTATTTTAGCTCACTCATTAGCAGCTCAAAATAATCAGCACAATGCTATCCTAGCCAATCCAGTGGATAATTCTGCCGCAGCTAGGATTTGGGACTTTACCTGAATTAACCGTCCTTTGTTTATGGGATCCAAGTCTGATGAGGATCCGCAGGAGTTTCTTGACATGGTTTAGAAGATGACTGACATTATGAGTGTCATGTCTAGTGAGAGTATAGAGTTGGCTACTTACCAATTACAGGATATAGCTCACACCTGGTATAAGCAGTGGAAGGGGGATAAAGACACAGATGTAGGGCCTGTAGAGTGGGATGAGTTCACCACAACCTTTTTAGACAGGTTCTTCCCTTTAGAGTTGAGGGAAGTTAAGGTAAAAAAGTTCATAAATTCAAAACAGGGTAACATGAATGTGAGGGAGTATTCGCTTAAGTTTACCCAGTTGTCCAGGTATGCTCCTTCGATGATGGATGATAACATGTCTAGGATGAGTAAGTTTGTCTCTGGTGCAGCTGATAGTGTGGTCAAAGAGTGTAGGACTACAATTTTGATTAAGGATATGGATTTTTCTAGTCTTATGGTTCATGCTCAGCAGATTAAGGAGGAGAAGGTTAAGGAGAAAGAAAGAGAGAATAAGAGAGCTAGGACATGTATCTTTAACTTTGCTCAGTCGAGGTCGGAGGGTGGAAACCGTCCTCAATTTCGTCCAAAATATTTTTCCCCAACCCTGTCTTCAGCTAGTGCTCCAGTGCCAAAGTTCAGAAATAATAATCGGGATAGAGCACCAGGCTCTAAGTCCCAGGAAAGTGTAAACAAAGATCGCACTAGTCCTTTTTGCTAGAAATATGGTAGAAATCATCAGGGTATGTGTAGAGCCGAAAGTGATGTATGCTTTAGGTGGCAATCCAATACACAGAGTCGAGTATTTCCCAAAGACTGGTCAGTAAGGTCAGTCCAGCCGTCTCCCAGTTCCATTCGATCGCCCAACTCAGCATGGTGTCACTTCTATCTCAACCAGTGGTCAGCGCCCGAACAGACTGTGTGCACTCCAGTCCTGACAGGAATAGAAAAGTTCTCCTGATGTGGTTACGGGTATGTTACAATTCTTCTATTTACATGTTTATGCTTTATTGGATCCCGGAGATTCACTTTCTTTTGTAACCCCTTACATAGCTGTTAATTTCATTTTAATCCAGAAACTTTAGTAGAGCCTTTCTCAGTGTCTACCCCGGTGGGTAAATCTATTCTAGCCAGACGAGTATACAGAAACTGTTCGGTTATAGTATCTCAGAAATTTACTTCATTAGACTTTGTGGAGTTATAGATGACTAATTTTGATGTCATTCTCAACATGGATTGGCTTCTCTCATGCTATACTTCAGTTGATTGTAGAAACAGAGTTGTTCATTTTCAGTTTTCGAATGAACCAGTCCTTGAATGAAGGGTAGTACTTTAGTGTTTAGGGATCATCTTGTTTCGTACCTTAGAGCAAGAAAAATAATATCGAAGGGGTGTGTTTACCATCTTGTTTGATTCAAAGACTATAATTTTGAGGCTCCCAGTCTCGAGTCCATTTCAGTAGTAAGCGAATTTCCGAATGTGTTTCCTGAAGATCTTCTCAAAGTTCCACCCGAAAGGGGAAATTGACTTTAGAATAGACCTTCTTCTAGATACCCAGCCTATCTCTATTCTGCCCTATAGAATGGCTCCAACTGAGCTTAGGTAGTTTAAAGAACAGATGAAAGACCTCTTAGATAAGGCATTCATCAGGCCCAATGTTTCCCCATGGGATGCTCCAGTCCTTTTCGTGTGAAAAAGATGGTTCTTTTTGAATGTGTATTGATTACTGCCAGTTGAAAAAGGTCACAGTCAAGAATAAGTACCCATTTCCCAGAATTGATGACTTGTTTGACCAACTTCAGGGTGCCAGTTATTTCTCTAAGATAACCTCAGATCCGGCTATCATCACAACTCAAAGTCAGAGAATGTGACATTCCTGAAACAACTTTTAGAATTTGGTATGGTCACTTCAAGTTTTTAGTTATGTCTTTTGGGTTAACGAATTACCCAACAGCCCTCATGGACTGATGAATTGAGTGTTCAAGCAGTACTTGGACATGTTCGTTATAGTCTTCATTGATGATATTATTTTCTATTCCCATTATGAAAATGATCATACCGACCACCTCAGAATTGTATTGCAAACTCTTAGAGCCCATCAGTTGTTTGCCAAATTCAGTAAATGAAAATTTTGGCTAATATCAGTAGCTTTCCTTGGCCATATTATTTTTGGTGATGGCATTAGAGTTGACCCTCAAAAGACCAAAGCAGTGAGAAACTGGCCCAGACCTATCTCTCCATCAGATATCAGGAGTTTCTTGGGTTTGCCTGGCTATTTCGACGGTTTGTTAAAGGGTTTTCATCTATTGCATCCCTCATGTCCAGATTGACTCAGAAGAAAGTCAAGTTTCAGTGGTCAGATTCTTGTGAAAAGAGGTTTCTGGAGTTGAAGACTTGACTTACCTCAGCCCCAATTTTGACCTTGCCAGATGGGTTTGTTGTTTACTGTGATGCTTCCAGAGTTGGTTGGGTTGTGTTTTGATGCAGAGAGGTAAGGTCATATCCTACGCCTCTAGATATCTTAAACCCCAAGAAAAGAATTACCCTACCCATGATCTTGAGTTGGCAGCTGTTGTGTTTGCTTTACAAATTTGGAGGCATTATTTGTATGGAGTTCATATTGATGTGTTCACGAATCACAAAAGTTTACAATATGTGTCTTCGCAGAAAAATTTAAATCTCCATCAAAGAAGGTGGTTAGAATTGTTGAAAGACTATGATATGAATGTTTTGTATCATTTGGGAAAAGGCTAATGTAGTGGCAGATGCCCTTAGTAGATTGTCTATGGGTATTTCTCATGTAGGGGATAATAAGAAATAGTTAGTTAGGGAGGTTCATCAACTTTCTAGATTGGGTGTGCGGTTGGTGGATTCAGTTGAGGGTAGTGTATGGGTTCAGAATAGTTTGGAATCTTCTTTGATTACCAAAGTTAAAGAAAAGCAAGATAGGGATTCTAGTCTGGTTAAGTTGAAGGAGACAGTTAGTGATAAAAAAGTAGAGGTTTTCTCCCAAGGGGGAGATGGTGTGTTGCGATGTTAGGGTAGGATGTGTATATCATGTGTAGATGGGTTGAGGCATGGAATCCTTATAGAAGCAGATGGTGCACATTGTCTATTTATCCAAGATCCACTAAGATGTACCGTGATTTGTAGGAAATTTATTGGTGAAGTGGTATGAAGAGGAATATTGCAGTGTTCGTAGCTAAGTATCCTAATTGTTAGCATGTTAAGGTTGAGCACCAGAGGCCTAGTGGCACAATGCAGGAGTTCAGCATTCCTACTTGAAAATGGGAAGAAGTGAACATGGATTTTGTGATAGGGTTGCATCGTTCACATTATCAGCATGATTCAATATGGGTTATTATAGACAGGCTGATCAAATCAGCCCATTTCTTGCCAGTTCATACTTCCTATATAGATGAGGACTATGCCAAGCTCTATATTAGAGAGTTGGTTAGATTTCATGGAGTCTCATTAGTTATTATTTTAGATAGAGGTACTCCATTTACCTCTTAGTTTTGGAAAGCTTTTCAGAAGGGTCTTGATACCCAAGTTTGTCTCAGTACAACCTTTCACCCTCAGATAGATGGCCAGGTAGAGAGGACCATTCAGACCCCAGAGGATATGGTTAGAGCATATGTTATCGACTTTAAGGGTGGTTGGAATGATCACTTGCCTTTGCTTGAGTTTGTCTACAATAACAGTTATTATTCCAGTATTCAGATGGCTTCTTTTGAGGCTCTTTATGGGAGGAGATGTAGATCTCCTATTGGTTGGTTAGAGGTAGGTGAAACTGCATTGATAGGACTAGATTCTGTATTTGATGTGATGGATAAAGTTCAGTTAATCAAAGAAAGTCTTAAGACAACCCAACGCTGACAAAAATCCTATGCAGATGTGAGAAGAAGAGATCTTGAGTTTGAGGTCAGTGTCTTAGTCTATTTGAAAATCTCTCCCATGAAGGGACTGAAGAGATTTGGCAAGAAGAGGAAGCTCAGTACCTGATATGTTGGCCCTTACAGGATCTTGAGCCACTTTGGAAAAATAGCTTATGACCTTAAGTTGCATGTAGATTTGGCATCAGTGCATCAAGTGTTCCATGTCTCTTTGTTAAAATAGTGTATTGGCGACCCAACTGTAGTAGTCCCTTTAGAAAGTATGGATGTTCAGGACAACCTTTCTTACAAAGAAATCCCAGTTAAAATACTTGATCATCAAATTCGTAGGATGAGGAACAAAGAAGTTTCCTTGGTCAAAGTTCTTTGGCATAATCAGTCCATTGAGGGAGCCACTTGGGAAGCAGAAGCAAACATGCGTATCAAGTACCCTCATCTTTTCTCCACAAACTCAGACTCAGTTTAAGGTAACTGTTTTCCTTAGATTATCTCTTTTCCATTCTCAGTTCCAGCTATATAATCACCTTTCTGTCATTGCATGCATTCACAAATCAGTTCAGTCATGTATCATGCTTCAGACTCAGTCATGTAACCATGTTTTAAGTTATGCATGTTCAGTATGTGATTTTAGTTCCCTTAGTATTCTCAGCTTAATTATTCTCATTCGAGGATGAATGTTCCCAAGGGGGAGATATTGTGATACCCTGTATTAGTCTTAGCTCAGTTCAGCTCATAGTGCATGCATAAGAGGCTTAGAACCTGAAAATTTAGCTAAGTGTTGGGGACTTAGTTTTATTTTTGGCCTCTTAACTTCAATGATTTTTAAAGTGACCTTCCCAACCCCGAGATATAAGTTTTTGAGTTAATTCATTTTCAGGGGTTTAAGAAGCATGTCTTTGGGAAGTTTTAGATTTTTCAGATGAGGATTGAGGCACGTCTGGATTTCGTTTTAAGAACCTCACCGCGATTGCATCGGTTCACGGTGGGTATATCAATGTGTAGACACCTAATTTTGTCCCTCCCGAAGACCCAAGTTACACATTTTTATCCCCGTCTTACCACGTGCCCTACCCCGTGTAATTATCCCTCCACAAAATGATAAAATAACAAACCCCTAACAAACCCAATCTCCAATTATTCTTGTGATAACTAATTAAAAACCCTACCTATTAAATTAGGACACCTAACCCCTACCTCATCTACACGTAACCCCTCCCTTCAGGTCTTTGTTTTGCTCTTTAATAGAGTTGACAGGAATAGAATAAAGGGGGCCCACCACTAACAAAATGAGGGGAATCATCATATATACATAGAATTATATACACAGAAGGAGAGGATATCCATATACCACACCCACATTCACTCACTGGAAGGCCATTAACACACCTGACAGTAGACCATACACACACGAAATCACGCACACACTCATCACACACACAATTTCTATCACACATACTAATCTTCTCTCCCTTTAATTTTTATGTGAATGTGAATGATTTGTGGTTTGACATGTTTGAATCTTTGTTGTGTGTTGGTTGATGTTGGATTTGAATGTGAAAACTTGAATTAGTAGTCGAAGAATTGATTAATTATTTTGAGAATGAATGCGGGAAGGGATTGGTCTCGATAAAAGTAAATTTGGATGAATTAAGTTTCATTGATTTTGGTTTAATTTGGTAATAGCATGATAAGTCAGAAGTAGTAGGAAAGCGTAGGTTGGGTAGACAAAGTTTAGGATTTGCGATTGTTGAATGAAGAAATGTGTGTGGAATGGTTTTGATTTATGCATTGGGATCTATTGTATTTATTTGGCCGGAGAATGCCTCGAGGGATTTGTATTGATTTATCCGGGGAATGCACCGAGTATTATGTACTTGAATACAACGCACGATCAAGGCCCGAAACGTCGGGTGAAGAAAGCAATGGAGTGTAGTTTAGAATTAGCATAGAATAGAGTAGGTTTATATTTTCACATTTTTCTATTTCGGAATTGTAATAATCGGACTGGACACTATAATTTTGGATTTGTTTTGTTTGTTTGCTTGATTGATTGTTTTGTATGATTTTGTGTGGTTTATATATTCATAATGCCAAAATAGTCGATACACTCCACCAAGCGACCGTGGTCAAATCATGGGATCGAGGGGTGCCTAACACCTTCCCCTCGGTCAACAAAATTCCTTAGTCGGAATCTCTGTTCGCGGATCAGTTTAGAAGAGTCAAAACCGGTTTTGAAAAAAGGATTTTCCAAGGTGACTTGGCACACCCAATTATGCCAAGTGGCGACTCTGAATAAAAATGTAAATAATCCTTTTTCGAAGCAAATTTTCAACCTTTTGTCACTTTACTAATAAAAACCCTTTCAAACCCTAAAAACATATATTTTTGGAGTTAAAAAAGGGGTGTGACAGCTCTGGCGACTCTACTGGGGACCATTTTCAGAATTCGAGCTTATTTTTGGAGCTGTATCGGCTTTGTTTGACATTATGGGTGTATAGACATTGTTTGTGTTATTATTTTATCATTGTTGAGTGCTTGTGTGCTACGTGTTTACAGTTTTATCGTATGTGTTACTGCTTTATATCTGGCATCATGTGCATAAACCGAGTTAATTCTTTCTGCAACAAGTCCTGGAGTACACGTCGTGCACACAAACTCTAGTTGAGTCACTCTTATTTTAGGAGGGGGAGCTGTCAGACGTATGGAGTGGGTGGAAAGCAAAGTAGCCACTATCGACCATATGCTCCCCCGAACTGCCTTGTTAGTAAACCCCAACGTAGGTCAGCCTTTAGGTCATATTTATTTGCATCATATTGAGACCTAGCGGGACTCACTTGGTCCTTTGTAGGAGACTCGCCTCTGAAGCATCCCTACGTGCTAAATGTTGCATCTTTGAGGGTAACGTGGTCATTTGACGAACCTATTTGGGGAAAACATGTGTTAGAAGTAAAGTGTATAGACAAGAAAGTGTTGAAAAGAAGAGAAAAAGAAAAAAAAAAGAGAGTTTCGTAAGTTTTTAGAGTTCTTTATGGCTTTTGATTTTTTTTCTTCACAATTCAAAAATTCACAAAGATTTTTTACCTTTTGCACTCATTTTGTCAAAAACAAAAACATCAAAAAGATTTTTCTTTGTTTCTTTAGTAAGCTTCCATAATTGAAAATTTCAAAAAAAATTCTTTTAATAGGAGCTTTTTATAAAAGAAAAATTCAAAAAAATATGGTAGAAGTTTTGTACATTTTATGTAACAAAAATATCCAAACGATTTTTTCTTTCATAGTTGTTGGTGTTAGTTTCTTATTAAAATCTCAATTTTTTTTTATTCGTTTGTCTTTAGTTGTGTCTCTCAATTCAGTCTTAGTTCATTTTAATCCTTAATTGTCCAATCTGGACGAACTACGCACCCCCGATTCTCCTCTTTCGGGATGTGAGATATGTAGGCAACCTATTGTTGGTTCGGGGATCTTATTTCAAAAATTTCAAAAAAATATGTTCTTCACACTTCATTTAGAGTAGGTGTTTATACATCAATAAAAGAAAACTACAAAAAGATTTTCCTTTAATAGGTTCAATTTTCATTTTCATATGAAATTCGAAATTGAAAACCCAAGAAGGTTTTCTTTGGTAATCATAAGTTTTATTTTGTATAGGAATATGAAAAAAAAATAAAAAAATCCTAAAAAGATTTTCTTCACTCTTCATTTAGAGTAGGTATGTCCTATACATCTTCGAAAATAAAACCACAAAAAAGATTTTCCTTTAATAGTTTCAAGTTTCATTTTCATATGAAATTTAGAATCAAAAATTCAAAAAGAGATTTTTCTTTGGTTGTCATAGGTTTTATTTTGTATAGGGAATTTAAATCTGAAAAATGCAAACAAAAAAATTCGTCAATTCTTTTGATAATTTGTTATTTTCTTTTCTTCTTAAAGTTCCAAGAAAAAGAAAAAGAGTTTAATTGGCCATTTTGGCAAGACTTCACGAACTACGCACACCTGATTCTCCCCTCTTAGGGGTGAGATACGTAGGCGCCCTTCTTGGGTTCGGTGATCTTTTAAAAAAAAAAGGTTTTGAAAAATGTTGAACTCTAACATATTTGTTGCCTCTTGTTCAGTGAGTATAAGGTGGTTGGTTTGTGGCTTCCTGGATGGTCCTCCATATCACACCAAATCCAAGGAAGGTTTAGTTGTGTC
Organism: Capsicum pubescens; assembly: GCA_030864215.1. Lineage (NCBI taxonomy): Eukaryota > Viridiplantae > Streptophyta > Magnoliopsida > Solanales > Solanaceae > Capsicum > Capsicum pubescens. The sequence continues at coordinate 255,719,526 of CM061544.1, read as the reverse complement.
CAACAAGGATATAGAGAGTGGCACCATGGATGAAACAAAGAGTTAGGAAATTGAGAGTTTAAAGGAAGAGAATTTGAGACTGAGACAACAAATGATGGAAATGTACCGAGCTTGGGCCAGTGGGCTGCCTCCACCCTCGTTCACCACTTTTGACCTTGCAAATACCTTGAGTCTTCCACCAAAATCGCAAAGTCAGTTTCCTACTGTTATTGATGCACCACAACATGCCTCAGAATCCATTCCACATCAAATGCACCTCAATACTTCCACCACTCTTTCTTTAGCTCCTCAGTATAAGTCTACCACATTCACAGCACCACATACCGTCTGTGCTTTTGTTGCTCAACCTTCTACTAAGACTTCCACTTTGGCTATCAATCCAACGATTTTGCTTCCCTAGTCCACTAGTTAATCCACGTTCAATACTCTTGATGATAATTGTTATACTCTTGAGACTACCGTTAAATTAAGGGGACCACTAAAATTTCTTACTAAGATGCCTAGCATTATAGAAGAGCTAGAGAAAGTGGTTGGGAAAGTTAAGAGTGTAGAAAATAATATGAAAAATTCCCCTGGACTTATGGGCTATGAAGATGTTTCATATAAAAACTGGGGCATGTCTTCAAGTGTTAACCTTTCACCCAACTTTGAGACATCAAAATGTGGGGAGCCTGATGAACAGAAGGACTATGTGAAACATTTGGGACGACATTGCAATCAACCAAGGGAAACTGAAGAAAAGAAGAAGGAAAATGCACCTATTGTCATACCAGGGCCAAAGCAGAGTTTGAGAGATCCAACCCACCAATACTGGCAGCCTCAATCCCGATCTAACATATTAGATCCACATAACCACTTGCAACAAGGTTTCTTTCTCCAATATCCAAGAAATCCCATTCCACTTTCTCAATATCCTTTGAACAATGCACAGTTGTATGCTCATCCGTCTTCTTATCCACAATGGCATGCTCCTATCCCTCAACATCGTCCTCGACCCCCACAAATTTACCAAGGAAATTCTAAATCTAAGTTTCATCCGAGGCCAGAGTTTGCAAAGAGGAGGAAGGAAAAAGATAATTTCACTCCTATTGGGGAATCCTATGCCAGTTTGTTCCAGAGTTTGAGACAGAAAGGTATGATTACTCCTCTCCTTGGGTATACACCTGACCCATATTCAAGAAATTTTAACCCTAATGTACGGTGTGCATATCATTCTAATGCTCAGGGTCACAGTATTGAAGATTGTCGTACTTTGAAAAGAGAAATAGAAAAGATGATTCAAGAAAAAGTGATTATAGTGCAAAACGTTGACACCTCGAGCATCCCACAGAGTTCTTCACCAGTATGCGGTACTGCAAAATATATGGGAGGCAATAAGTTAAGCATGGGGATTCAGAACTTATTTGCTGAAGGGAATATGTCTGACAGTGAGGGAAGCTCTAGTCATGCTGATATGCAAATCGGTGGCTAAGTTGTCAGGCTGAGCAATTGATAAGTCACCCCTCTCCCTACTAGGAAGAGGTCTGGTAGTTTGTTTTGTTTTCTTTTCTATTTTCTGAATTATTTCAGGGTTGTAGTTCGGGATCTATCTTGTTTTATCCCTTTGTCGTGCATGTTCAAACCCTTCTATATTTTATTTCAACTAAATGAAGTGTCCCTTTCCCTTTGTGTTTTAAATATGTGTTGTTTGTTTTCTTTACACAGTCCATTTTGTGTTGATTCTAGTGATATGACATACTTGCAGAATTTTCAGCTGGATCTTGAAAACCAGTTTTAGCATGAACTTTGAATCAAAGGGCTAAGGTTAAAAAAAGAAGAGAGAAACATCTGAGAAAATAGGTAGAGTGCTGAGACATTTGGTGATAAGTTGAAGCCTTTTCAAAGAATTAAGGCACTTATTTTGAGAATCACAAGAATAACTTGGTCATCAATTGAATGACATGTCTCAATTAGGTCAAATAGTGGCTGTGTGAATAGAAAGAAAATCAACTCCACAAAATCATGAGTCATTCAATGTGACGACTGTACAATAAAGGTGGAGTTTGCAGAAGAAATAGTGACGCACAGACTCAGTCAAAGTTAATGTTATAAAAGATGTCACAAGTGATCTTCATCTTTCACTTTCATATTGCATGATATGTACTTGTATTTTTAAGGATGGATATGACGAAGTAATTTCATTCTTCTATCCAAACATCGTGTCATTCTTTGTTTACCCCCATTTGAGCCTTTGTTTTATTTTCTTTCATTCCCTTATTTTGGAATCAAGATAGAGTCAGTAAAACTCAAAAGAAAAGTGTTAAAAAAAATGTGTCCAAAAAGAAAGAAAAGAGAAGAGTGTCAAAAATAGGGTCAGGAAAAAAATCCCAAAGAGAAAAAAAGAAAAAAAAGAAGAAACAAAAAATCACAATCAATCAAAAAAACAAGCTGCCAGAACTACGCGTGACCTGATTCTCCTCTCTCGGGGGTGAGATACGTAGGCTGCCCTACTCTGGGCTCGGTCCAACCAAATAAATAATTTAGACTTGCCCAGTCAAAAGAAACTGGGGCATGAGTTAATCCTCATTATTTGAGTCGATTCCAAAAGTTGTAAGTCCTACCCCACCTCAGGTGTCGTTTGGCCTCATGCTATCCTTTCTTTCTAACCCTATCCAAAAACCAAGTTACAACCAAAGAAAGACCTTCATATCAATCTTTGAGAATTCCAAGGCTAAGCATGCAATGGATGTGATGATGTATTTTGGGAACTACTTGTCTTCTTTAGCATAAGAAATCAAGAGAGAAATGATAATGAGAGAGTCTTATCAGTGAAAATCCTTACGGGCATCGTAAGATGATGGTAAGCTGAGAGAGACAAAAATGAGAGAGACTTATCGGTGAAAACCCTCACGGGCACTGTAAGACGGCGGTGAGTTCAGACAAATGAAAATAAGAGAGTCGCATTGGTGAAAAACCCTCACAGACACCATAAGGCAATGGTGAGCTGAGAAAAAAAAATGAGAGAGGATCGTTGGCAAAAACCGTTTAAGGCGCCACTAGACGAATGAGGTCTTAAATGCAATTGATCTAATGAAGCAACTCAATTTCGAGGTCATTAACAACAATTTGTGAGAGTTTTGGATGGAAAGACCAGACGGTTTAATCCGATATGCATGTCATAATCATTAGAGTTAGATAAACTTTTCTTTCATCTTTTTTAATGGGGACATTCATTATCATTTCTTTCTTTTCTATAGCTATATTTTTATTTTTCTTGAGTCAGTTATCCAAATAAAATCATTGTCATTTTTCTCTTATCTTTAAGTCAAGTCTATGTCAAAACAGGTGAGAAAAGATTTCAAAACTGGTACCAACTTCTTCAATTGTACAAAGCAAGGAAGAAAGGCCAACACATGAAAGAGACATGATTGTCAGCCAAAATGAGGCAAGCAGAAAGTTTTGTCAACAAATAAGTCTGGGAACTCATGAAATACCAAGGTTCCAAGGGTCTATTTGAGAAGCATGGCAAAGAAGAGATGCTGTGTTTGTCTCAGTCACTCTTAATAATCTGAGTTTGGTCAACGAAGCAGCAAGTCAATGACACAGGCTAATGGTTGGAAGCAAGGTTAAATGTGATGACGGAAAGAACGTTTACCACGAAAGCCAAATCCACAAACCAGCCACCATATTTTTAAACTCACAACCTTTATTTGCATGAAACAGGACCACATGTTACCTTCAAATCAAGGATTTCAAAGCCTAAACATCAAGGCCCGTAATTTCTCACTTTTACAAATGCAGGAAGCAATGTTGCTGCACAGGTTTGATAATTAAATCATGGTAAAAATTCATCATCTTATATCCCTCGGAAACACACCTTTTTGTCCAGGGATTTCAGTTTTTATTTGCTGGGTGATACACTTCTTTAATTGAACCTTCACTCCTAGAAGATGTACCTTCTAGTCGAGTTATTCCCCTTGACCCCTAGAAGACGTACCTTTTAGTCGAGTCATTCCCTTTGATTCCTATAAGACGTACCTTTTAGTCGAGTTATCTCCTTTGATTCCGATAAGATGTACCTTTTAGTCGAGTCATTCTCTTTGATTTCTATAAGACGTACCTTTTAGTCGAGTCATTCCCTTTGACCCCTAGAAGACGTACCTTTTAGTAGAGTCATTCCCTTTGATTCCTATAATACATACCTTTTAGTCGAGTCATCTTCTTTGATTCCTATAAGACGTACCATTTAGTTGAGTCATTCCCTTTTATTTCTATAAGACGTACCTTTTAGTCGAGTCATTTCCTTTGGCCCCTAGAAGACGTACCTTTTTGTTGAGTCATTCCCTTTGGCCCCTAGAGGACGTACCTTTTAGTCGAGTCATTCCCTTTGATTTCTATAAGAAATACCTTTTAGTCGAGTCATTCCCTTTGTCCCCTAGAAGATGTACCTTTTAGTCGAGTCATTCCCTTTGGCCCCTAGAGGACGTACCTTTTAGTCGAGTCTTTCCCTTTGATTCTTATAAGACGTACCTTTTAGTCTAGTCATCTCTCTTGATTCCTATAAGACGTACCTTTTAGTCGAGTCATTCCCTTTGATCCCTAGAAGACATACCTTTTAGTCGAGTCATTCCCTTTGATTCCTATAAGACGTACCTTTTAGTCGAGTCATCTCCTTTGATTCCTATAAGACGTACCATTTATTCGAGTCATTCCCTTTGATTCCTATAAGATGTACCTTTTAGTCGAGTCATTCCCTTTGGCCCCTAGAAGACGTACCTTTTAGTCGAGTCATTCACTTTGGCCCCTAGAGGACATACCTTTTAGTCGATTCATTCCCTTTGGCCCCTAGAGGACGTACCTTTTAGTCGAGTCATTCCCTTTGATTCCTATAATACGTACCTTTTAGATGAGTCATCTCCCTTGATCCCTAGTAAGACGTACCTTTTAGTCAAGTCATTCCCTTTGATTCCTATAAGACGTACCTTTTAGTCGAGTCATCTCCTTTGATTTCTATAAGACGTACCCTTTAGTCGAGTCATTCCCTTTGATTTTTATAAGACGTACCTTTTAGTCGAGTCATTCCCTTTGGCCCCTAGAAGACATACCTTTTAGTTGAGTCAATTCCTTTGATTCCTATCAGACGTACCTTATAGTCGAGTCATTCTCCTTGATTCCTCTAATGATGTGACTTTCGCAAAAGTCCTTTGATGATAAACTGGGGCAAAATTTAATTCTTGTGTTGGAAATTCACTTTCCTGGCATATGAAATCTCTTTATAACAATCTTTATTTGGGATAATTTTCTTTTTAGTTTTGATGTGATTTTAGGAGCCCGCCTGAAGAGCTGGGTGAATAAATGAAAAGTCAAGTAGCATGGTGAAGAAGTTGAAAGTCAAGCAACAAGGTGAAGAAATTGAAAGTTAACAGATTGATGAAATAGCAAGTCAGGAGCCCGCCTGAAGAACAGGGTGATGAAATTGCAAGTCAGGAGCCTGCCTGAAGAACAGGGTGATGAAATTGCAAGACAGGAGCCCGCCTGAAGAACAGGGTGATGAAATGGCAAGTCAGGAGCCCACCCGAAGAACAAGGCGAATAAATGGAAAGTTAAGCAACAAGGTGAAGAAATTGAAGACCAAACAACAAGTGATGAAATTGCAAGTCAGGAGCCCGCCTGAAGAATAGGGTGATGAAACTTAAGTCAGGAGTCCAACAAAAGTTGTATAGATAGGATTTTGTAATTTCATTTATGTTTTAACTTGTAATTTTCATTTTGATGTAATGATAGAGCCGCGGAACAGAACCTCGATGGAACCTCACTCGACTCTCCTACTCGGTATATTCCATTTCCTTCCAATCCTTTGAGATACCGTCACTTGATTCCTCCATAACTTGGGTGGGTAGGATGGCTTAAGTCAGAACTCCATTGTTCTTCTTCTTTCTGTTCCTTCCTTTGAATAATGGTTCGGACAAAATTCTATCTTGTTGTCTACTTCTTTGTCTGAAAACACTTCGTGTTTACATTCAAAGGGGGCATGATGTAGACACCTAATTTTGTCCCTCTGAAAGATTATTATTCACATTATTACATTTTCCTATTGTGTACCCTCAACCATGTAATTATCCCTCCATAAAATGACAAAAATAACAACCTTTACCAATTTTTACCTTATTTTAATCCTATCCTAACAACCTCTCCAATTAAAAGCGGACATCTCACCACCCCTAACCAACTCACCCTACCCCCTACCCTATACCCCACTCTTTCCCTTCACATTTAATTATCATTAACAGAAAAAAGGAACAAAAAAGGAATAAAACAAAAAGAAGGGGCCCACAGATGACATATACATTCACATTCTCTCAATTCATCAAAGACACGCCATTTCTTCTTCCCTTTTGATTCACAAATCCAAGGGGGCCCACAGGGAAGAAGGGATACAACATAACAAACTCCATTTTGGTTGGTTCAAAGGGGGCTGGCAGTTTCTTCTTCCAGGGAGTCATTGAATTTACGGAGAGACCATTCCCACAGATCACTCTTTCTCACCCAAATACGTACCTCATCAGATAAATACTCATCCTCACCAGTGAAGGGAAGAGATCACTGACCACACACGACATCACATACACCATTAGAGAGATTGAGAGGGGTAAGAACAGAGAGAGAGTAGAGAACAGAGGGAGTAGATTAGGGAAAATCAGCGAGAAAGGAGAGAGAATAGGTGAGGTCGCAACACGAACGGCACAGTCACCAGAGTCATCTTCTTCGTAAAAATGACGCGCACAAGGGTAGAGTAAGAAAAATGGTGGGATCAAAGAAGAAAATGAGGGAATAAAGGGTGTTCGATGAATATTCAGTGAAAGAATAGGAAAATGATGAGAAAACCAGCCTCTTTTTGAGTTGTTTCCGGTGACATCTGTACCGGAATCAAAATCCGTCGTCAGTTCGATCGAATCCGTATCAAAATCGTTTATTATGTTGTTATACCGAGTTGGATTTGGTTCGTGTTGAAGTTCGTTGTTTGAGGTCCGATCGCGGTTTTCATCTCTTCACCGGTAATACTAAACTTTGGAATCTTCAAATTCGAATTGGGGTCAAATTCTATTCCTTCTCCTCTTTATTTCGTTGTTTGTTAAGTTTGATGCTTTGAATTGAATTTGGTGCGTCACTTGATATGGGATAATGTGATTTATTGTTTGTTGCGATTTGGTGTTTGATTTTCTTGATTATTGATTGATTATGGGTTGTGTGATGAAATGAATCCTTTTTGAGAATTAAAATTATTGAATTCGGGCCGGAATTGAGAAATTGATAAAAAGGTTAATTTGGATGAATTAAGATTCATTGATTTTGGTTTAATTTAGTAATATCATGATAAGTCGGAAGTAATAGGAAAATGTAGGTTGGGTAGGAAAAGTTTAGGATTTTCGATTGTTGAATGATGAAATGTGTGTGGAATGGTTTTGATTTATGCATTGGGATCTATTGTATTTATTTGGCCGGGAAATGCCCCGAGGGATTTGTATTGATTTATTCGGAGAATGCCCCGAAGTATCATGTACTTGAATACAACGCACGATCAAGGCCCGAAACGTCGGGTGAAGAAAGCAATGGAGTGTAGTTTAGAATTAGCATAGAATAGAGTAGGTTTATATTTTCACATTTTTCTATTTCGGAATTGTAATAATCGGACTGGACACTATAATTTTGGATTTGTTTTGTTTGTTTGCTTGATTGATTGTTTTGTATGATTTTGTGTGGTTTATATATTCATAATGCCAAAATAGTCGATACACTCCACCAAGCGACCGTGGTCAAACCACGGGATTGAGGGGTGCCTAACACCTTTCCCTCGGTCAACAAAATTCCTTCGTCGGAATCTCTGTTCGCGGATCAGTTTAGAAGAGTCAAAACCGGTTTTGAAAAAAGGATTTTCCAAGGTGACTTGGCACACCCAATTATGCCAAGTGGCGACTCTGAATAAAAATGTAAATAATCCTTTTTTGAAGCAATTTTTCAACCTTTTGTCACTTTAATAATAAAAACCCTTTCAAACCTTAGAAACATATATTTTTGGAGTTAAAAAAGGGGTGTGACTCCAAAAATATATGTTTTTTTTCTTGATCGTGCGTTGTCTTCAAGTACATGATACTCGGGGCATTCCCCGGATAAATCAATACATATCCCTCGAGGCATTCTCCGGCCAAATAAATACAATAGATCCCAATACATAAATCAAAACCATTCCACACACATTTCATCATTCAACAATCGCAAATCCTAAACTTTGCCTACCCAACCTACGTTTTTCTATTACTTCCGAGTTATCATGCTATTACCAAATTAAACCAAAATCAATGAATCTTAATTCATCCAATTTTTTTTTATCGAGACCAACCCCTTCCCGCATTCATTCTCAAAATAATTAATCAATTCTTTGACTTTTCACATTCAAATCCAACATCAACCAACACACAACAAAGATTCAAACATGTCAAACCACAAATCATTCACATTCACATAAAAATTAAAGAGAGAGAAGATAAAATTGGACCTTATTTTGATGCTTTCGAACTCAAATAGTTTTTGAATGAAAAGACAAAAACCAAATCCGAAAACCCCGAGTTGAACCTCAACCAATGAACAAGACCAACTCGAATTGAGAGACACACCCAGAAAAATTTTAAAACCAACAAACGACCCCAAATACCCAAACTCCACTGCTATCGGGAATTAGAAACTCGAGCAGAATTCAAAATCCGACTGAACAACGTCGATGAGAATCTCAAACCCACGATTTATAACCCAACATAGATGAATCCCACCAGACACCGGAGCTAGGTTGTCATTATTTTAGTGTTACCCAAAATGAGACGGAGATGATGAACTCCGACCAGCTCAGAAGGAGTAGAAAAAAGGAAAATCAGATCAAATTCAGAGAATCAATGATGTTTTTCCGGCGATGAATTGCCGGAATAGTCGAGAACCACCAATTTTCCTTCTCTCTCTCTCCTTATTTTCACTATCTGTTTCTCCAATCTGTCTTGCCCTTCTCTCCCCTTTATTTTCTCGAATCTGTTCTCTCTCTCGATTCCTCCTAATTCTATGCGTGGGTGTAGTTCCGATTAGTATGTGTGATAGAAATTGTGTGTGTGATGAGTGTGTGCGTGATTTCGTGTGTGTATGGTCTACTGTCAGGTGTTTTAATGGCCTTCCAGTGAGTGAATGTGGGTGTGGTATATAAATATCCTCTCCTACTGTGTATATAATTCTATGTAATATAATGATTCCCCTCATTTTGTTAGTGGTGGGCCCCCTTTATTCTATTCCTGTCAACTCTATTAAAGAGCAAAATAAAGACCTGAAGGGAGGGGTTACGTGTAAATGGGGTAGGGGTTAGGTGTCCTAATTTAATAGGTAGGGTTGTTAATTAGTTATCAGAAGAATAATTAAAGATTGTGTTTGTTAGGGGTTTGTTATTTTGTCATTTTGTGGAGGGATAATTACACGGGGTAGGTCACGTGGTAAGACGGGGATAAAAATGTGTAACTTGGGTCTTCGGGAGGGACAAAATTAGGTGTCTACACAATGAGGAGTTCATCGCATCGCAGTGATGCTCAATTTGGCGTTCTAGTTACAAATTTAAATCTCAGAGTGGCAGTCTTGTCTTTTCCCATTGCCCCAATCCATAAAAATATGAGATTAACCTTTAGTTAAGGAATTATATGCCCAAATTCCTCAATTTCTCTCTAAATTAAATGCTAACCCTTCCCCAAGTTCATCAAGTTCAAGCATCTTCCCTTCAAGAAAACTAAGAAATTGTGCTTGCCAATCCTAGAACGTTCAAGACAAGTTAATTCTCTTTCAAGATTATAGTTTTAAGGTATATGTGATGTTCATCCATGGACCCTTTTCACCCATAGAGTTAAGCAATCCATTTTGAAGTTTTAAATTATGGGTTTTTACTTGTTATTATGAACTATATCCATGAAGCTCATATGAACTTTGATTTTAAATCATGTTTACCATGTGATTTCGTTGTAACTATCCCTCGACACATTTGAATGATGATTATTTGCATGATAAATCCTTAACCCATGATTTTAATATTGCAATTATGTTATTATCATATGATTTAACCATTCCCGTGCTTTAACTCATGACCCTCATGTGTTTGATGAAATGCCTAAGAGTTGAATGTTGAACAATGATCCCCTTCTATAGTTCAAAGATTTCATGTGGTCCTATTGTTATTGATATCGAGTCCTGGAGGGTTATGAATACCCGTTACTTAGCTATTTATAGAATCTTAGTAGTTCCAGAATGGTTTCAAATATACATGAGCATTATTAGTTCAGTCAGTTATCATAATCAGTTAAACTTAAATCAGTTCAGTAATCCGAGGCAGTTTAGTTGGGAGTAGGATTTTGTACCAAGTGACCCCAGGGATGGGGGCTCACCTACCAGTGGAGGGTGTGACTCTTAGTATCAATCCATGCATTTCAGAACTATGTAGCTAGCATAGATTTGAGATGTTAACCTGCCAGTTGAGGGTTGACACATATCTTACCAGGGAACCTGCCAGAAGAGGGTGACTCTTTAGTCCTTCGAACTTCACTTTAGTGGATCCACATAGCCATTGTTAGTACCCGTGTCACGGTACTGACACCCTTCCAACTGGGGTCACAGGTTTGACCCCAATTATCTTAGATCAGGGTATGTCGGTTAGATGATAACTCTCATAATCTCAGTCCAGTATTCAATGTAGAATCCCGTTTGAAGTGTGTTTTACCATAGCATAAATTTATCATTTATTCAGTTATTAGTATATTAGTATTTCAGTTTACAGATTATTTCGGAATCATATTGTATTCTTGGTCATGCATTCATAGATTTCACAGTTTTCATGTATTTATATTCAGTTACCTCATGATATTCATTCAGTCAGTTATTATTCATGCACATAAACCCATGCATATCAGCCTAGCCTCATCTCTCATACCAGTACATTTAAAGTTCTGATCGTATACTCTTTTCTTGCACTATGATATTTAATGTCATAGGTTCGGATGCTTAGGCTCTTGACCGCGTATAGATTGTTCAACCTATCAGCAGCAGTTGTCATGGTGAGTCCTCATCCATCGAGGAAATGGTGGCTTATTTTAGTTTACTTTAGTATTTCAGTACTTTCTTTCAATTTTTCAGTTGGAGTTAGTTGGGGCCTGTCCCATCAACTCTTTTTAGTCAATTTTAGAGGCTTTCAGATAGTCACTTGATTTGTTAATCTTTCCAGTCAAATTTCTAGTATGTTCATTTATATTTCAGACTTGAGAAATTCCGTAGCATTAATCTCAGTACTTAAAACCGTCGACATTATTTAGTTATTTCCGCACATGTGTATTTTATTACCATATTATTCAGTGCTCTTAGAAGGTACCAGTTCATGGGTTAGCTTGTGGTCCTTCGGGACCGTAAGCACTATTGTCGCGACTAGGGGATAGCCTCGGGTCGTGACAACGGGCGTTTTCAAACTTCAAGATACTTGACAAAGATTTTCAATGTTGTCCCTCTAAATGAAAATTAGATTAAAGTTGAAACAATTGCTAAGTTTTTAAAGCCTTTTTATGAAATCACTACATTATTTACATGCAGTCATTATCCTACTACTAATATATATTTTCATAAAATTTAAAAAATTCATATGTTGATATGGGAAGAAAGAGATAATGAAGTTTCAGATATTAAAAAAGTGGATATTGAAATCAAAACTAAGTTCGCAAAATATTCGTAGGATGACTATATTCCGATTGCTTCGGTGGCCTTTGTTTTTTATCCTCGATATTAGTTGAAGTTGTTGAAGTTTTTGTTTACAAATATTGATCCATTGACTTGCAATAAAAAGGTAAAGGTTATTGAAAAAAAATTGCACAGGTTGTTCTAAGAAAACATGACGAAATTTTATGTTGAAGTGATTGAAAGTAGTAGTCAAGGATGTGATGATGAGGTAGTCAATGAAATGGAAGAATTTGATATGTTTGGTCGTCTATCTGTCTGTGGTCCGGAGAAGACTCAACTGTATTTGTATTCAAAAGAGTCAGTACTAGTTCGTAAAGAAAATAAAAATTTAGACGTACTTACATTTTGAAGGATAATAGATGTAACGCCCCGATTTTGTACCCCGAATGCTACACGATGCTTACGATCCTGAGGGACCACAAGCTAACCCATGACTGATATCTGCTGTGAGCACTAAATAATAATACTGTAATAATATGGAAAATAGACTGAAATGCCATAAGGTTCACAATCTGAATACTGATAAAGAATAACAACTGTAATAATATCTGATAAAATATCTGAAATTTTAAATACTGTCTGAACTAGTCTAGTATGAAAAGCCTCTAACTGAACTGTCTGAATATGGAGTTGATGGGACAAGCGCCCAACTAATTCCAACTTCTGAAGTACTGAAATAAAAGTATATCCTCGATAGATGAGGACTCATAATTGAATCTGTTGCTGCTAACTGAATTTGTCTAAGCGCGGTCAGGAACCTGAGCGTCTGAACCTATGATGTGAGACATCATAGCGCAAAGAGAAAGTATGCGTCAGTACGTGGAATGTACAGGTATGCTAGATAAAGTAAGGCTGAATGTAATGGTTCATATGCATGAACAATAACTGACTGAAAGATATGGAATAACTGAGTATGAACACATGGATAACTGAAACTGCTGTAAGTACCGAGAATTTAATACTGTGTATTTATGCATGTATATACTGTATCTGAGCTTTTAATGAAGCTGAGTACTGAGTTTCTGATAATTCAGTAACTGATATCTGAGATTACTGATAACTGAATTACTAAAACTGATTGACTGTGTCTGACAGTCCAAATTTTGAAGAACTAAATTGAGTTCTATACTGAAATTAAAACTGTGGGAAGTAGTCATCTAATCGACATGCCTCAAATAAGATAACTGGGATCCAACCTGTAACCCCGTTGGAAGGGTGCCAGTACCAAGCCATGGGTAAAGACAAGCTGAAGAGTTACCCTCATCTGGCAGGTAATCTAATGAGAATGGTGGTACCCTCAACTAGCAGGTTAAAACACCTCATCAACTGGCAGGTTGATGTCTCAACCTACGCTGGCTACGTAGTTTTGGAATGCAAGAACCACTTCTAAGGATCACACCCTCTACTGGAAGGTGAGCCTCTATCCTTGGGTTCACTCGGTACTGAATCCTACTTCCAACTGAATAGACCGTGGACTGATTACTAGACAACACTAGATTTGACTGAACTGTTACTGATTATATTGACTGACTGAACTGGACTGAGTTCACTGAGTACTATAATTGACTGAGTACTATTATTTTGTGACATGACTGAGACTATTCTGTAACTACTGTAGCTCTAGGTAAACAACTAAATTGTCGGGTATTAGATACCCCCAGGACTCGATAACATGATAAGTAAAGCATAGCATGATCTTGAAAAGCATAACAATGTCCACTTGTTCATAATTCATTCGTAGAGAAATTTTATCAAACACTTGTAGGGCATAAGTTTGTACATATGTTAGCATGTCATGATTTCACCATTTAATTCACATGGACATTCCATCAAACACATGGGGAGCACAACTTAATGCATATAATCATGGACAACATATAAACATTGTAACTACAACACCCAAACTTGCTAATTCAAGGGTTATAACTTGGAAATTACACAATTCAATATACATGTTACTTCAATTTCATGGAATCTATAGTTAATCATGGATTGAAAACTCAATTAATGTCATGAACATGAATACAATCCAATTTCAAGCATGTAAATCATGAATCAATAATCTTGTAGTTTTTTAAAAATGGATTCTTGGACTCTATGGGTGAAAGGAACCCATAGATGAACACCTAACATACCTGAGAAGATGAGTTCTTGAAGTTTCTTGAAAGATTTCTTGTGATTTTTTCTTGTTTCTTGAAGCTAAGGCTTTGCCCTTTTTGAGATAAAATGATTTGATTTAGGAGAAATTGAGTGAATAATGATGTAATAGGCTATTTAGTGGATTAATCTCCTATTTTACGACTGATTAGGGCCATGGAAAAAGACTCAAATACCCATGGAATAATTTAAAACTCAGAACTTAAAACTGAAAATCCTAATTTTTGGCTTCACTGTGATGCGGTGGCATCGCGGTGAGCCACTGGAAAAAGGGAAAACTGGGAACTGGGACCTTGGCACGACATGGTACAATAGCGGTACCCCACTGTATGCAAATTTAACCCTTGGAGCAACGTTCCATGATCGCGGAGTCACACTGGAAAGTGACCATTGGGAAAATGGCTGGTGGCGCGATGTAGTGGGATCACGATGGCTCACTGGATTTTGACAATTTCCATTTGTACCCTCTCCAAAATGTGTGGATGTACCAAGTGGTACATTGCTTTACAAAAATTTCTCTAACTCTTCACCCGGGTATCGGATTTAGGCGAATTTTATATCGTTGGAAAGTTGTCTGAAAAATACTGAGTACTTTAAAATTTTTATATAGGATTACTCATGTACTGAGATTTAAATTATGCTATTAAAATATGGGGTATTATAATATCTCACCCTAGGGTAACATTCGTCCTTGAATAAAACTGATTAAGATGAGAAATACTGATAGACTGAGTTTACACACTGTATATGTATAACTGAAACATGATTGCATGACTGAAATCACCGACAAGCTGAGTTTTCATACTGAACATGCATATATGATGCATGAATACATGACTGAACTGATTCATGAATGCATGACTGAATATGAAATGGTAATGGATACCAAGTTTGTAACTGTAACTAAATAGGGAACTGAGCAAAGCTATAGAAGATTGTTACCTCAAGCTGAATCTAAGTTTGTGGAAAAGAGGTGAGGATACTTGTTCCGCATATCTGCTTCTTCTTTCTAAGTAGCTCCCTTAACATACTGATTCCGCCAAAGAACTTTGACCAAGGTAACTTCTTTGTTCCTCAGTCTGTGAATCTGACGATCAAGGATTTGGACTGGAACCTCTTCGAAAGAGAGATTATTCTGAATATCTACGCCCTTTAAGGGAACTATGACTGCTGGGTCACCAATGCATTTCTTTAGCAAGGAGACGTGGAATACTGGGTGCACTGAAGCTATATCTGAAGAAAACTCAAGCTTGTAAGCTACTTTTCCGAAATGACTAAGAATTCTGTAAGGACCAATATATCGGGAACTGATCTTTCCCTTCTTTCCGAATCATAGGAGAGATCTTTAAGTATATAAAATCCTCGACCTCAAACTTGAGATATTTTCTCCTGATATCTGCATATGATTTCTGTCGTCTCTGAGCTGCCCTAAGCCTTTCTCTGATCAACTGAACCTTCTCTAAGGAATAGAACACAAGATCGGGCCCTACTACTGCGGCCTCACCTACCTCGAACCAACTAATTGGAGATCTATATATCCTACTACAAAGATCCTCAAATAGAGCCATCTAAATGCTAGAATGATAGCTATTATTATATGCAAATTCTATCAAAGACAAGTGGTCATCCAACCTACCTTTAAAATCAACAACGCAAGCTCTTAACATATCTTCTAGAGTCTGAATGATCCTTTTTGCTTGGCCATCTTTCTGAGGGTAGAAGGCTGTAATAAGGTGAACTTGGGTACCAAGACCCTTTATAAATGCTTTACAGAAGTAAGAGGTAAACTGGGTACCTCTATCTGAGATGATAGCTACTGGGACTCCTTGTAACCTGACCAACTCTCTGATATAGCATTTGGCATACTCCTCGGCTGAATAGGAAGTATGAACTGGCAAGAAGTGAGTTGATTTGGTCATTTTGTCTACAATGACCCAAATAGAATTATGCTGATGACGAGTACGAGGCAAACCCATTACAAAATCCATGTTCATTTCTTCCTATTTCCAAGTGGGAATACTGAACTCCTGCATGGACCCACTAGGCTTCTAGTGCTCAATATTAACCTGCTGACACATAGAGAACTTAGATACAAACTCTGCGATATCTTTCTTCATCCCACTCCACTAATAAATCTCCCTCAAATCACGGTACATATTAGTGGCCCCTGGATGAATAGAGTAACACACACCATGAACTTCCACAAGAATTCATTGCCTCAAGCCATCTACGCCTGGCACACAAAGAAGACCTTGGTAACGCAACACACAATCTCTTCCTTGGGAGAAAACCTCTACTTTCTGATCTCTAACTGGCTCTTTCAGCTAAACTAGACTGGGATCTCTATCCTACTTTTCCTTTACTTCGAAAACTATAGATGATTCTAAACTATTCTACACCCACACACTACCCTCTACTGAATCGACTAAGTGGACACCTTGTCGGGTAAGCTGATGAACTTTGTGAACTAAATTATTCTTATCATTCTCAACATGAGCAACACTTCCCATAAACAATCTACTGAGAGCATTTTCCACTACATTTTCCTTACCCAGATGATATAAAACACTCATGTCATAATCTTTCAACAACTCTAACCACCTTTTCTGATATAAATTCAAATCTTTCTGAGAGAACACATACTGCAAGATTTTGTTATCTGTGAACAGATCCACATGCACCCTATACAAATAATGTTTCCAAATCTGTAAGACAAACAATACAACTGGTAACTCAAGATCATGTGTAGGGTAATTCTTCTCATGGGGCTTAAGTTGTCTAGAGGTGTAGGCTATGACCTTACCTCTCTGCATGAGGACACAACCCAAACCTACTTTAGATGCATCACAGTACATAACAAACCCATCTAAGCCATCTGGTAGAGTCAAAACTAGGGCTGAGGTGAGTCGAGTCTTCAACTCCTGAAAACTCTTCTCACAAGAATCTGACCACTGAAACTTGACTTTCTTCTGAGTCAATCTAGACATGGGGGATGTAATAGATGAAAATCCTTCAACAAACCGATGATAATAGCCAGCTAAACCCAAGAAGCTCCTGATATATGATAGAGAAATGGGTTTAGGCCAGTTTCTCACTGCTTTGGTCTTTTAAGGATCAACTCTAATGCTATCACCAAAAATAATATGACCAAGGAACTCTACTGACCTTAGCCAAAATTCACACTTACTAAATTTGGTGAACAACTGATGAGTTCTGAGAGTCTGATGTACGATTCTGAGGTGATCTGCATGATCATTCTCGCTACGAGAATAAACAAGAATGTCATCAATGAAGACTATGACAAACATGTCTAAGTACTGCTTGAAAACTCGATTCATCAAGTCCATGAAGGCTGCTGGGGCATTTGTAAGACCAAAGGACATGACTAGAAACTTGAAGTGACCATACTAGGTTCAGAAAGCTATTTTCAGAATGTCACATTCTCTGAATCTGAACTGATGATAGCCTAATCTGAGGTCAATCTTAGGAAAGTAGCTGGCACCCTGAAGTTGGTCAATCAAGTCATCAATTCTAGGAAGTGGGTATTTATTCTTGATGGTGACTTTGTTCAACTTACAGTAGTCTATACACATTCTAAGAGAAACATCTTTCTTACGCATGAATAAGACTAGTGCGCCCCATGGGGAAACGTTGGGTCTGATGAAACCCTTGTCTAAAAGGTCCTTTAACTGTTCTTTTAACTTTCTGAATTCAACTGGTGCTATTCTGTATGACAGAATAGATATAGGCGAGTGTCTGGAAGAAGGTTTATTCTGAAGTCAATTTCCCTTTCGGGAGGAACTCTGGGAATATTTTTGGAAAACACATATAAGAATTCATTTACTACTGGAACTAACTCAAGACTAGGAGTCTCAGAACTAGAGTCTTTGACTCACACAAGATAATAGACACATCCATTGGATATTATTTTTCTCGCTCTAAGGTATGAAATTAACTGACCCTTAAGTGCTATAGTATTACCTCTCCATTCAAGGACTGGTTTATTTGGAAACTAAAAATGAATAATTCTATTTCTACAATCGAATAAGGTATAACATGAATGAAGCCAATCCATTCTGGGAATGACGTCGAAATCCATCATCTCTAATTCTACTAAGTCTGCTAAAGTGATTTTCTGAGATATCATAATCGAAAAGTTCCTGTATACCCATTGGGCTATGATAGACTGACCTACTGGGATAGAGACTGAGAATGGTTCTGCTAAGATTTTTGGTCTGACTTTGAAATTGATTTCTATGTAAGGAGTTACAAAAGACAGAGAAGCTCCTGGATCTAATAAGGCATAAACATGTAAGTGGAAGATCTTTAATGTACCAGTGACCACGTCAGGAGAACTTTCCTAATCTTGTCAAGACTACAGTATATAGAGCCTGTTTGGGCATTGCCCACTGGTGGCACTGGAAGTGGCACCCTGCTGATTTGGGTGACCGAACTGAGTTGAAAGACGACTATACTGACTCTGAAAACTTGACTGGGGACAATATCTGATTCTATGGCATGGCTTGCAACACCCGAAACAAACATCGCTGCCAACCCTGTAGACACCTTGATGGTTTCTGCCATATTTCTGGCAAAGAAGATTTGTTCGAGCACTACTGACACTACCATGAGACTTAGATCTTGGAACGATATCTTTTTTTCTATTTCTAAACTTAGGTATTAGAGCACTGGCTGAAGAAAGTGCTTAAACTAAAAACTTTAGACGAATCTGGAAATGGTTACCACCCTCTGACGTAGGATGAGTAAAATTAAAGCTACCTATTCTAGCTCTCTTGTTCTCTCTCTCTTTTTCCTTATTCTTAGCTTCTTCTATATGCTGAGCATAGACCATGAGCTTAGATATATCCATCTCCTTAATCAACATCATAGTTCTATACTCCTTAACCACACTATCTGATACCCCAGATACGAACTTGCTTATTCTGGACCTATTGTCTGCTACTACATAGGGAGCATATCTGGCTAATTGAGTAAACTTGAGGGAATACTCTTTCACACTCATGTTACCTTGCCTAAGATTAATGAACTCTAACACCTTGGCTTCACTCAGCTCTAGGGGAAAGAATCTATCTAGAAAAGTAGTAACAAACTTTTCCCATTCTATGGGCTCTGCATTTATGCCCTTGTCTACCTTCCACTGCTTAAACCATATATGAGCTACATCTTGTAGCTGATAGGAAGCTAAATCAACACTCTCACTGGAAGTCACTCCCATAATATCTGTGACTTTCTAAACCTGGTCGAGAAACTCCTGTGGATCCTTTTCTAACTTAGATCCTAAGAATAGAGAAGGGTTCATTCGACTGAAGTCCCGAATCCTGGCTGTAGCAGTATTGTCCACTGGGTTGTCCTGAACAATATCTGGCCATTCATTCTGAGCTGCTACAGAATTTTCTAGAGTGGTGAACGCAACTCTAAATTCTGCGTGGGAGACATGCTCGTTTAGGGGATCTGCCTGAATAGGCTAAGGTGCTGATTGGTTTTCTGTTCTTCTTTCATTGTTTTTTAGGAGCCATATTCTGTAAATAGAAGGAAGAAAAGGATTATACTGAGAGTTTAACTTGAGCTCTTGCTCACTCGCATGATATGAATACTAAAAGAAGGGAAACTTTTCATAAATGTCTCGCAGCCTCTTGTCTATAAGTGTGGCCGCTACACGCCCATGCACAATACTCTACCTGATGCATCTTTTAGAATCCCTAGGACTCTATTGAACCTTAGGCTCTGATGCCAAGTTTGTAATGCCCCGACTCTGTACCTCACACATTACACGGTGCTTATGATCTCGAGGGACCACAAGCTAACCCCTAACTGATATCTGTTGTGAGCACTAAATAATAATACTATAATAATATGGAAAATAGGCTGAAATGCCATAAGGTTCACAATTTGAATACTGATAAAGAATAATAACTGTAATAATATCTGATAAAACATCTAAAATCTAAAATACTGTCTGAACTAGTCTAGTCTGAAAAGCCTCTAACTGAACTGTCTGAATATGGAGTTGATGGGATAAGCCCCCAACTAACTCTGAAAACTGAAATAAAAGCATACCCTCGATAGATGAGGACTCACTATTAAATCTGTTGCTACTAACTGAATCTATCTAAGCATGATCGGGAACTTGAGCGCCCAAACCTATGACATAAGACATTATAGCGCAAAAAGAAAGTATGCATCAGTACATGGAATGTACTGGTATACTAGATGAGGTAAGGCTGAATACAAGGGCTCATATGTATGAACAATAACTGACTGAAAGATTTGGAATAACTGAGTATGAACACATAGATAATTGAAACTGTTGTAAGTACCGAGAATGCAATACTATGCATTTATGTATGTGTATACTGTATCTGAGTTTTTACTGAAGCTGAGTACTGAGTTTCTGATAACTGAGTAACTGATATATGATATTACTGATAACTGAATTACTAAAACTGATTGACTGTGTCTGACAGTCCTGATTCTGTAAAACTGAAACTGAAACTACAACTGTGGGAAGTAGTCATCTAACCGACATGCCCCAAATAAGATAACTGGGGTCCGACCTGTAACCCCAGTTAGAAGGGTACCAGTACCATGCCACGGGTAAAGACAAGCTGAAGAGTTACCCTCATCTAGCAGGTAATCTAAAGAGAACGGTGGTACCCTCAACTAGCAGGTTAAAATACCTCATCAACCCTCAACTAGAAGGTTGATGTCTCAACCTACGCTGGCTACGTAGTTTTGGAATGCAAGAACCACTTCTAAGGATCACACCCTCTACTGGAAGGTGAGCCTCTATCCTTGGGTTCACTCGGTACTGAATCCTACTCCCAACTGAATAGACCGTGGACTGATTACTAGACTGCACTGGATTTGACTGAACTGTTACTGATTATATTGACTGACTGAACTGGACTGAGTTTACTGAGTACTATAACTGACTGAGTACTATTATTTTGTGACATGACTGAGACTATTCTGTAACTACTGTAGCTCTAGGTAAACCACTAGATTGTCGGGTATTAGATACCCCCAGGACTCGATAGCATGACAAGTAAAGCATAGCATGATCTTGAAAAGCATAACAATGTTCACTTGTTCATAATTCATTCCTAGAGACATTTTATCAAACGTTTGTAGGGCATAAGCTTGTCCATATGCTAGCATATCATGATTTCACCATTTTATTCACATGGACATTTCATCAAACATATGGGGAGCACAACTTAATGCATATAATCATGGACAACATGTAAATATTGTAACTACAACATCCAAACTTGCTAATTCAAGGGTTATAACATGAGAATTACATGATTCAATATACATGTTATTTCAATTTCATGGAATCTATAGTTAATCATGGATTGAAAACTCAATTAATGTCATGAACATGAATACAATCCAATTTCAAGCATGTAAATCATGAATCAATAATCTTGTAGTTTTTAAAAATGGATTCTTGGACTCTATGGGTGAAAGAAACCCATAGATTAACACCTAACATACCAAAGAAGATGAATTCTTGAAGTTTCTTGAAAGATTTCTTGGGATTTTTTCTTGCTTCTTGAAGCTAGGGTTTTTCCCTTTTCGAGAGAGAATGATTTGATTTAGGAGAAATTGAGTGAATAATGATGTAATAGGCTATTTAGGTCATTAATCTCCTATTTTAGGACTGATTAGGGCCGTGGAAAAAGACTTAAATACCCCTGGAATAATATAAAACTCAGAACTTAAAATTGAAAATCCCATTTTTAGCTTCGCATAAGGGAAAATTGGGAACTGGGCCCTTGGCGCAATGCGGTACAATTGCGGTACCCCACCATATGCGAATTTAACCCTTGGAGCGATGCGCCATGATCACAGAGTCACACTGGAAAGTGAAAATTGGGAAAATGGCTGGTGGCATGATACGATGGGATTGCGATGGCTCACTGGATTTTTACAATTGCCATTTGCACCCTCTCCGCGATGCGATGATGTACCAGGTGGTACACTGCTTTACAAAAATTGCTCTAACTCTTCACCCGAGTATTGGATTTGGGTAAATTTTATATCGTTGGAAAGGTGACTGAATTTCCTATACAATGGTAAACTCTAAATTAAAAATACTGAGTACTTTAAATTTTTTATATAGTATTACTCATGTACTGAGAGTTAAATTAAGCTATGGAAATACGGGGTATTACAATAGAATTAAATATCCCAAACTCTCATTAATGGCTCGTGATTTATTAAGTATACCAATTAGCATAGTTGCATCTGAATTAACTTTTAGTGTTGGTGGAAGAATCATTGAAAAATACCAAAGTTTTATTTCACCAAAAAATATCGAGGTTAAGTTGTGTTGTCGAGATTGAATTCTTGGGCATCAAGGTATAAAATATCAGTATCATTATCTCATTTTTCTTATGAACTTTCTAGTAGTTTGAATTTTTTTTTAGCTTCTAGTAATTATGATGAGGAGGATATTACAAAAAATATGGTCGTAAAACTTTTAAGTTAGAGAGAGGAGAATCATTTGGTACCTCTCCAAAGTATGTGGGAAGACAACTACAAGAAGAGCTATAAAGTAGAGTGTTTTATCTTGTGGTGATTTGAGGCAAAGATGTTATTAACCTAGATCTGAATTTCTTTTTCCTTGTAATTGGTTCTGGATTAACATAATATGTTAAACACACAGTAAAACAGTGTTGTTAAACTTTGTATTGACACAAACAACTATGTATTATTATGCAGGTCTTGCAAATGGAGTCTGTTGTTTCAAATTACATAAAATTTGAAATGACAGCTCCAACAGCCAAATATTTTATGAGGTTAACATCTTACCATTCTCTAGTAGTTTCTTTTAAGTATGATGATTTAGGAACTTATTATTGAGATATATTGTAGGAGGTTTGTTCACACTGCTCAAGGACTTAATAAGGTATCCTCTTTAAAAAATGATAATTCTCCAACATATTTTATACAAAAAAATAGAGTTAAATGAAAGAGCTTATTAAAATATTATAATCATTAGGTTCTGTCACTGCAGTTGGAACACTTGGCTAGCTATATGTAATGACTTAATTTTTGGTGATCTTTGTGAATTATTCATTCCTATGTAATTTGTTTATTACCCCTCCTCGAGTTGGTTTGTGGTAATTCTAGGGTGTGGGAATGATTGACACGGTTCTTAATGCATTTTAGTGTGATTTGTCCAAGTTTATAATTTTTTATGGTAAAGAAGACTTTATAGTTGACTTCAATCAACATTTATTGATCCGTGCATTAGATCAAAAATAAAACTGTGCCAGTAGATATGAAACATTGATTTTAGGTGGTAACATGGTTGGTGCAATATTATGGCTTTTATATATCATTTTAATCCTCAGATTGGAAATTTGTGAAATTGGATTTCGGGGGTCAGCTTTATGAATTTTTTTTTTTTTGAAAATATGATATCGCCATTTAGTCCAAAGTATCAAATTTTCTATGGTAGCATAGTTCATTTGCATTCTCGAGATTTTGGATAAATTTCGAGGGGTTCCTCGAGACTTGGAATTCTCCAAGTCTCCAATTGGTGTACCACTCAGCTAGTGCACTGCTTAAGAAAAATCTTGATCGCTTAAGCATCTTAGCTTGATAGTAAAAGTGTCACCTAAGAGACATCAAGCTCTCTTATGCGATTGTCGACTAACTGACAACCTGGTCGCTTACGGGACACTCGCATGCCAAGCGGCTATCGCATAAGCTACACCTAGCCGCTTAAGTGTTGTTCTCTTAAGTGACTCAGTGATTGCTTAAGCGATGTTTGGGCAATATAACTTTCCTATTTTCATAATTTTTCACTATTTTTGAGACTTGACGTTTGGGGTTTCAAGTTTTTGGGCGATTTCTTCCATTTTCAAGCTTGGGTAAGCTCTGATTATCTATTATAACTATTTTTCTTTGATTCTTGTCATGTAAATATTGTTAAAAACTTGAATTTGAATGTAGAATTTGGAAATTTTGGCCCAGGAGGCCTTAACCAGTAATTTTGCAATTTAAACCCCACTTTCACTTGGGTTTTCTTCTATTTCTCCCATTTATTTTGGGTAATATACTTTTGAACAAAATTTTTGGTTGAACCCTTCTTTTTGAAAATTTATTTCGGGGGTCCATTTTGATTCCGACCCAAAAATGGGCAATATAGGTATTGCTGACTTTCTTTTGACGTATAGATTCTATATTTGTATGTTTTAGTCGATTCTAAGTCTGTTCATTTAGGGAAAGATCATGTTGAAGGACATTTATATTGATTTTCAACATTTGAGATAGTTTATGGCTTAACTTTCTTCAGACTGTGTTGAGAAGTTAATACTGATATAAAATCATGTTATGGGTGTGGGAACTAATTATGAAAATATCTTTATTATTATTGTGTGCTAGTATGGGTGCCTATGTTATTGTTATTTGGTGATTTTGAGATGTTTTTTTTTATGTGTCACCGTGTGGGTTTTTATATAATGTTATTGGCCTGATAATGATATAATTGGTTGGTTTCTTGATGAAAATAGTCTAAGTTGATATTTATGTGGTAGAAAATGGGATATTTATGTATATCTCACTCTATTTGCTTATTGACTATATCGGATTCATGAATGGTTGGCATATTGAGTAGATTTTGACTTACATGGTTGGTATATTAGTTGGATTTGGAAATTCCCAGTTTGGTTGGTTGTGAGCATTACATCCCCATATCATATAAATTCATGAAGCATGGGTACCACCGTGAAAATACTAGCTTTTCTAACATAAAATCTGATATCTATAAAAACCCTCTACGATGAATGTGCCTAGAGAAGTTATGGATATTGAATTAGTATTAGATATTGACTTTTATATGGGTTAACGAACCCCCATAGGACGTACCTCGGGAGCACAAATCAGTAGGTGTATACGGAGGTTCTGAGCTGTGTTTCCTACATCAAATCAAATATATCATCAAATAGATATCCATCAAATCAAATATATCAAAGAGGTATAAATAGAGGGATATAACCTCGTGAATCACATCATCATCGTCATCATTATCATCATCATCTTCATTACATTTTACATTTTGTGTTCTTGAGGTGATATCCCTCTATTTATACCTCTTTGATATATTTGATTTAATGTATATCCATTGTGTTCCCTTCTTGTAATTATGTTGGTATATGTGTATTTATAGAATTGTTAGTGGAAATGGTGTGGTCTATCATTTGGGATATTTTATTATTACAGGTGATGTGCCCATAGTGTATTTTTTGGATGCTTTATTTTATACTTTGCTCAGTTGGTCTATGATACCTACTGAGTACAAGTGGACCATACTCACCCCTACGATGCCGTTTTAGTATAGTCCAGGTATGAGTGCACCGCACAATAGCTGATTCAGGCGGTACTTGGAGTCTATTCAAGGTAGCGATTGATCTATCCATTCATAGTTGACCTTTTATCTTTTCTTATCTAGACTATCTCTTATTATGTATTTAGTGATAGAGTTTGTTCCTTTTTGGATATCAGATGTATAATTTGACTCGAGTTGTATTTAGTTGGTTCTTACATTATGACACCAGGTTTTGGGGAGTTTGATGGAATTATTGTTATTTACTTTTTGCCTTTATTACTAATGTATGGTTCGACTTTGCTCTAGAAGTATTACCTTGGGATTTGGTATTGATTTCTGATTCCATATCAGTATGGGTGAAAGGCTTACTTGTCAAGGCTAGCCGCAATAAGTGCCATCATGACCCTTGATTTTTAGATAGTGACAAATTGGTATCAGAGCGTGGTTTCATTGGTCTCATTAGTGTAAGAGCAGAATGGCTAGTAGAGTCTTGCGGATCTATATGTAGACATTCGTATCTATCTTTAAGAGGCTATAACATATCTTTAGGAAACTTCTCTTATTTCATCCTATATTGTGTGAGTCTTTCATACCTTGTGTTCTAAGTTATATTTTACCTTTTCTATGGAAATAGTGAGGACTAGATCCCATAATGTTAAGGATGCAGAGTTATCATCCAAGGAGAGGGCTCAGTCTTGAGGGTGAGTTGCGAGCTGTGGATGGGCCCAAGGTAGTGGATGGGCACAAGGATCTGCCCATTCAAGAGATAGTACTAGGGAACTCTCCCCTGAGCCTCGGGTTGAGCATGATAGGGATACGGGGCCTACTCCAGTTCTACAGAGTTCTTCTACACCGTTCTTGGAGGGGTTGTTGATTCACTTGCTGATCCGTTTAGAGGGTGCTGCTTTGAGTGCACTTGGTGTTCCTCCAACCCTGAGTATTGTACCTTCGTCTATGCCAGAGTTTGACTATGGTGTTTCTCTAGTTTTAAGTGTGGATCCTCCAGTACTCTGAGTATTGTTCCTCCTTCAATGCATGCATCTAGTATGGTATTTCGAGGTCAGGAATTCAACCTTCATTTTGTTACCGCCTCAGGTGGGATCACAGCAACCAGATTCATTATGCCTCCTATTATTACGAGTATAGTTATGTCTTCTATGGATCAAAAGAGGTTTGAGAGATTCACTCATTTGGGTCCTCCTAGGTTCAGTGGTGTAGTGGGTGAGGATGCCTACGAGTTCTTGATTGATTATCATGAGAAGTTGCGTAATCTTAGATCACTTGAGTCGCATGGGGTTGCTTATACTACTTGGAAGTTGAGAGATACAACCAGGGTTACTTATACTACTTACCAATTGAGAGATGCAGCCAAGGATTGGTGGAGGTCACTTGTTAATTACATACTTCATGGTTCTCCAGAGATGACTTTGGATTAATTTGCTGAGGCTCTTTTGCATAGGTTTATACCATGCAATTCGAGGGATCAGACGAGAGATGAGTTTGATCATTTATAGAAGGGATCAATTATTGTTGTAGAGTATGAGGCACACTTCTATTTCTAGTCTAGATATTCTTATGACAGTATTTCCACCGAGTCTGAAAAGATTCAGAAGTTCTTAAAGGGATTAGATGTTTTGCTTTAGATTGCCACTGCCTAGATGGTAGTGACATGGGCATCATTTTAGAGTATAGTGGATCATGATAAGATAACTGAGTCTATTCTTTGAGTATCTCAGGGAGGTGCCAAGAGGGTGCACTATGAGGGCGAGTTCAGAGTTCACACTTCTCGAGGTAGAGATTCTAGAGTCTTTTGTGGGTATCTTGGTAGACCCGTGCAAACAGCTTTGTAGGGTTCAGGTAGTGGTTCTTCTAGTTTAGTAGTTTGGGTGTTCGTTTTATATTTGAATGTTTTAGTTGATTCTAGGTTTGTTTGTGAGGAGAAAGCTCCGTGTTGAAGGCTGGTTATGGCTTAACTTTCTTCAGGCTATGCTGGGTAGTTAATATTAGTATGTTTGTTGAATTTGGAAATTCTTATTTTTGTTTGTTGTGAGCATTACATCCTCATATCATATACATTCTTGAAATATTGGTACTACCGTGGAAATATTAGCTTTTTCTAACAAAAAATATGGTATCGTTTAAACCCTCTATTGATGGATGTGTCATAGTATTGGATATTGAATTATATATGGGTTGACGAATCCTTCATCGGTCCTACCTTGGGATCAAACTCGATAGGTATATACGAAGACAACCTTGTGTATCACATCACATCATCTTCATTGCATTTTACACTTTGTGTACATTTGTGTTATTAATGTAATATCCCTCTATTTATACCTCTTTGATGTGTTTGATTTGATCTTTATCCATGGTGTTCCTTTCTTGTACTTGTGTTGGTATATGCGTATATTATAGAACTGTTAGTCTATCCATTGTATATCTTCTACTTTGCTCAATTGGTCTATGATACCTACTGAGTACAAGTGGACTATACTCACCCCTACTGCGCCCTTTTGATGCAGATCCAGGTACAAGTGCGTCGTACAAAAATTGATGCAGGCAGTACTTGGAGTTTATTCGAGGTAGCTGTTGACCTATGTATTCAGAGTTGACCTTCTATCTTTTCTTATCTAGGCTATGTCTTATTTTGCATTCAGAGACAGAGTTTGTTCCTTCATGGATATACAATTTATATTTTTACTCGAGTTGTATTTAGTTGGTTCTTACACTGTGACACAGGAGTTTGATGGTATTATTATTATTTACTTTTTCCTTTGTTACAAATGTAGGGTTTAACTTTGTTCTAGAAGTCTTACCTTGAGATTAAGTATTGATTTCTCATTCCATGTTAGTTTAGGTTTTAGGCTTACTTGTCAAGGATTTTCATGATAAGTGCCATCATGAACCTTGGTTTTTGGATAATGAAAAATTGGTATCAAAGCCATGTTTCATTGGTTTCATCAATAAAAAAATATGATGTCAATTAGAGTCTCGTAGATTGATACGTCGACGTCCGTATCTATCTTCAAGAGGCTATAAGATATCGTTAAGAAACTTTCCTAATTTCATTATATACCGTGAGGGTCTTTCATACCTTGTGTTCTAAGTTATATTTTTTGTGTGCAAATATCTAGGACTAGATCCCGTAAGGTTAGGATACAAACTATCATCTGAGAAGATAGCTTAGTCTAGAGGGAGGATCTGCCCAATCAAGAGGTAGTACTAGGAAACTCTCCTCTAGGTCTTAGGTTGAGCATGCTAGGGATATGGGGCCTACCCTGATTCCACATAGTTATTCTTCCCTAGTCTTAGAGGGTTTGTTGATTTTCTTATTGACAAATTTGGAGGGTAATACTTTGAGTGCACTTGGTGTTACTCCAGCCTTGAGTATTGTACCTCCGTCTGTGCCAGAGTCTGCCTATGGTGTTCCTTCAATTTTGAGTGTGGATCCTTCAGTGGTACCGACATCTACTTATGCTACTCCAAAGCTATGAGTATTGTTCCTCTTTCAGTGCCTGCATCTATGTATGGTATTTTGAGGTCAAGAGTTCAACCTTCATCTGTGTTACTTCCTCAGGTGGGATCTCAACTAGTAAATTCATTATTTCTCCTATTATTATAAGTACAATTATGTCTTCTGAGGATCAGAAAAGGTTTGAGAGATTCACTTATTTGGGTCCTTTTAGGTTTAGTAGTGTTGTGAGCGAGGATGTGTATGAGTTATTGATTGATTGTCAAGAGAAGTTGCATAATCTTGGATCTTTTGAGTTGTATGGGGTTGATTACACTACTTACTAGTTGAGAAATCTAGCCAGAGTTACTTACACTACTTACCAGTTGAGAGATGCAGCCTGGTATTGGTAGAGGTCACTTGTTAGTTATAGACTTCTTGGTTCTCTAAAGATGAATTGGGATCAATTTACTGGGGATTTTTTTGATAGGTTTATGCTATACAGTTTGAGGGACCGGATGAGAGATGAGTTTGATCATCTAAGGAAAGGCTACATGACTGTTACAGAGTATGAGGCACATTTCCATTCCTTGTATAGATATTCTTATGCCAGTATTTCCACCGAGTCTAGGAAGATTTGGAAGTTAAAGGCATCATTTTAGAGTATAATGGATTATGCTAAGATGACTGCGTCTATTCTTTGAGCGTCTTAGGGAGGTGCCAAAATGGTGCACCATTAGGGAACGTTCAGAGGTCATACTTCTCAAGTTAGAGATTCTAAAACCTTCCGTAGGTATCATAACAAACCCATATAGGTAGCTTTGTAGGGTTCAGGTGGTGGGTTTTTGGTTCAGCAGCTTTGAGTAGTCATTTTAGCTCAGCCGTACCTCCTCCTATTGAGTCGGGTCATAGAGGTTGCTTTATGTGTGATGAGGTTATCCATTTGGCCAAGGACTATCTCCGCTGTGGTTTTAGAGCTACTTCTATATCAGCTGTGAGAGGTAGAGGTTCTACTAGAGGTGAATAAGGCATAGGTGGTGCCCATGGTGGTTATGGGATCACTCAGTCAGATGGTGATCATGGACAGTGTTGTGCTATACCCGCTAAACCAGATGAAAAGTCTTCTACCGCTATTATTATATGTATCATCTTTGTTTGTTTCATATCTGCATATATGTTATTTTATCTGGGATCGACTTTTCCTATGTGTCTGTATAATTTGCTTTAGGTTTTGATTCTTCTAGTGAGCCTCTTGCCATGCCTATCCATGTATCTACCCCTATAGGAGACTATTTAGTCGTGGATTGGGTGTACTGATCTTATATTGTAGGAGACTTGGGTAGATATACTTATTTTAGATATGGTAGATTTCAATGTCATTTAGGACACAGATTGGTTAACTCTTTATTATGTTGTCCTAGACTGTTATGGTAAGACTCAAACTTTAGCTTCGCCGGGTGTGCCGAGGATAACTTAGAAGGGTGTGCTTCATTTGAGTCTGAAGAGATTTATATCTTTTATGCAGGCTTATCACTTGGTTGAGAGGGGATGTATTTCTTATTTAGCCCATATTCGTGATATGAGTGTTGCTTCACCACCTCCTTTGGATTCTGTTCGTATTGTACATGAGTTTATGGATGTTTCCCCTTTGAATTTACCTAGTATACCTCCAAATCATGATATTGACTTTGCCATTAATGTTGAGCTGAGAACGAAGCCTATTTTTGTTCCTTCTTATAGAATGGCCCTTGCAAAATTGAAGAAATTCAAGGATCAGATGCAGAAGTTGTTGGATAAGGTATTTATCCGACCTAGTGTATGACCTTAGGGTTAGCCTGTCTTGTTTCTAAAGAAAAAAGATGGGACTATGCGTATATGTATTAATTATTGGTAGTTAAACAAGGTGACAGTTAAGAATAAGTATCCTTTTCCTCGTATTGATGATTTGTTTGATCATTTTCAGGGTGCTTTGGTGTTTTTGAAGATTGATTTAAGGTTTAGGTATCACCAGTTGAGGTTTAGATCTTTGGATATTTTGAAGATAGCTTTTCGGACTCGGTACAGTTATTATGAGTTCTTGGTCATGTCCTTTGGATTGACCAATACCCCAATCACATTCATGGAGTTGATGAATTGGGTATTTTGATCTTATCTCGACTACTTTGTCATTGTATTCATAGATGATATCTTGGCTTATTCCAAAAGTAAGGTTGACCACGAGGAGCATTTGTGAATTGTGCTTCAGAGATTGAGGGATGAGAAGTTGTATGCTAAGTTATCCAATTTCGAGTTTTGGTTAAAGTCTTTTCTTTCTGAGTCATGTGGTGACCAAGGATGGTATTATGGTCAATTCGACTAACATTATAGCAGTTCCTGATTGGGCTAGGCCTACCTCTCTTATTGAGATTTAGAGTTTTATTAGTTTGGCAGGTTACTATCGATGCTTTGTTGAGGGTTTTTCATCTATTGCGTCTCCTTTGACTAAGTTGACTTAGAAAAAGATTTTCTTTCAGTGGTCTGATGCTTGTGAGGTGAGCTTCTAAAAGCTCAAGGAATTATTGACTTCAACTCCTATTTTGACTATGCATAAGAAAGGCGTGGGTTTTACCATAGTTTGAGATATTTCAGGTATTGGGTTAGGTGTTGTATTAACGCAAGAAGGTAAGGTGATTGCGTATGTTTCTCGTCAACTGAAGACCCATGAGAGAAATTACCCTACCCATGATTTAGAGTTGTGTGCGATTGTTTTTGCTTTGAAGTTGTGGAGGCACTACTTGTAGTGAGTCCGTTCTGAGATTTTCTCAGATCATCGTAGCATTCAGTATTTCTTTACCAGTGATATCTTAATATGAGGCAACATAGTTGGCTTAAGTTGCTTATAGATTATGACCTAAGTATTCTTTATCATCCAGGCAAGGCTAATGTGGTTGGGAATCCCTTGAGCTAGAAGTCCACTAGCATGGGTAACTTGGCGCATCTTTTGACCTAGGAGCAACCTTTATCCTTGGAGGTTCAATCTTTGGCTAACCAAATGGTTAGTCTTGATACTTCGACACCTGGTATAAGTTTTGACATTTGTGGAGGCTAGGTCTTCCTTGATAGAGTAGATTTGGGCTCATCAGTTTGATTATGTTGGGTTGCGAGTGATTTGAGATAAGGTGTTGAAAGGTGAGACTAAGGAAGCCTCGCTTGATCCAGATGGTGTTTTAAGGATTAGAGGCTGAGTTTGTGTGTCGAGAGTGGGTGATTAGATTAGATTGATTTTGGAGGAGGCCCATTGTTATGGGTATTCCATCCATCCGGGGGTGACTAAAATATCTTGTGACTTGAGGTAGCATTACTGGTGGGGTGGTATGAGGAAGGATGTAGCAAATTTCATAGCTCTTTTCCTAGGTTTTCAGCAGGTGAAGGCCGAGTATTTAAAGCCTGGTGGATTCTTTAGAGGTTACCCATTCCCGAGTAGAAATGGGAAAGGATCAGTATGGACTTCGTGACTGGGTTGCCTTATATTTCTCATGGTTTTGATATTGTTTAAGTCATCTTAGATTGATTGACCAAATTTTCTCATTTTATTCTTATTTAGGTTTTTCAGTACTGAGAGGTTGGCCCGTATCTATATTCGTGAGATAGTGCATCTTCATGATGTGCTAGTGTCTATCATCTCAAATTGAGGTTCAGTGTTCGTATCCCTATTTTGAAAGACTTTTCAGGAGGAGTAAGGTACCTGGGTTGATCTTAGTACAATATTTCAGACCCAAACTGATAATCAATCAGAGCAGACTATTTAAATTTTGGAGGATATGCTCTGCACTTATGTGATGGACTTTAGAGGTTAGTGGGAGCAGCATCTAGCTTTGACAGAGTTTGTCCATAATAATAGCTACCATTCCAGTATTGAGATGGCTCATTCCGAGGCTTTATATGGTAGGCATTTTTGCTTTCTCATTGGTTGGTTTAAGATTTTTGAGATTAGACCTTGAGGAATGGACTTTCTTTGTGAGTCCTTGGATAGAGTTCGGATAATTCTGGATAGTATTCGAGCGGCTCAGAGTAGGTAAAAGTGTTATGCAGATCGTAGATTTTGTTCCTTGAGATTTAGTGTTGGTGATTGAGTTTTACTTATTGTGTTGCCCATGAATAGAGTGATGAGGTATGGGAAGAGGGGGAAAGTTTAACCCTAGGTATATTGGACCTTTTGAGATTCTTCGGACTATTAGGGATGTGGCTTATAAGTTAGCATTGCCCCCAGATTTGTTAGTTGTTCATCTAGTTTTTCATGGTTTCATGCTTCGTCGTTACATTCCAAATGAGTCTCATATCATTCATTGGGATTTGATCTAGCTAGATGAGAGGTTATGTTTTATTGAGAAACCCATTTCTATTCTTGCCAGGGATATTAGAAGGTTGCGTTCTAGAGATATTCCTGTGGTTAAGGTCTAGTTGAGACATCGACCAGTAGATGAGGCTACTTGGGAGGTCGAGTCTGATATACGTGGTAGTTATCTCCAACTTTTCATTAATTCAGGTATTTTCCTTTCCTTTATTTTGAGAGAGAACTAGATTCTTAGTGGTGGATGTTGTAATGACTTAATTTTTGGTGATCTTTGTGAATTATTTATTTTTGTGTGATTTAACCATTTTACCTCTCCCTATGGTTGCTTTATGGTATTTTTAGTGTGTGGGGATGATTTGCACGATTCTCAATGTATTTTGGTGTGATTTGTGCGAGTTTGTGGTTTTTAGTGGTAAAAAATACTTTATAGTTGACTTCAATTAATATTTATTGATCTATGCATCGGATGACAAAACGGACTGTGCCAGCAACCCTAACTATCAATTTTAGGTCGGTAACATGGTTGGATTGATTTTATTGCTTTCATATCTTATTTTGACCCTCAGATTGAAAAGTTGTGAAATTGGATTTTGGGGATCAAGTTTGTGAAAATGATGATTTTTTGAAAATATAATATTGTCATTGAGTCTGTAGTGTTGAATTTGATCGGTAGCATAGTTCATTTGCATTCTCGAGATTTGGAATGAATTTCGAGGGATCCGCAGAGACTTGGAATTCTCTAAGTCTTCAGCTGGTGCACCACTCAGCTAGTTCACCGCTTAAGTGACATTTTTGTCGTTTAAGAGACTTAGCTTGATAGCCAAAGTGTCGGCTAAGCGACGCCAGGCTCGCTTAAGTGATTGTCGCCTAAGCAACAACCCGGTCTCTTACACAACACTCGCGTGTTAGATGGGTATCGCATACGTGACACTTGGTCGCTTACGCGACCCGGTGATCGCTTAAGCGATGCTTGGGTGATATAAATCCCTCATTTTTGAAAATTTTCACCATTTTTGAGACTTGGAGCTTGGGGCTTTGAGTTTTTGGGCGATTTCACCATTTTCAAGCTTGGGTAAGCTCCAAATCCCTCTTCTAACTATTTTTCTTTGATTCTTGTCATTTAAATCTTGTTAAAATTTTGAATTTGAAAGTAGAATTTGGGGATTCTTGCCTGAAAGGCCTAAATTAGTAATTTTGCAATTTAAACCATAATTTCAACCCATTTTCACTTGAGTTTTCTTCTATAGCTTTCTTTAATCTTGGATAATATATTTTTGTATAAAATTTTTTGGTTATGTCCTTCTTTTCTGAAAACCCTTTTCATTGGTGAGTTTTAAGACCAACCCAAAAATGGGCAATATGGGTGTATCGGTGGCTTTCTTTTGATGCGTAGATTCTATACTTGTATATTTTAGTTGATTTTGGGTCTGTTAAAGAGGGGAAAGCTTCATGTTGAAGGCTATTTGGACTGATTTTCGACATTTGAGCTAGGCTATGTCTTAACTTTCTTCAGACTGGGCTGAGTAGTTAATATTGATATAAAATCATGTTATAAGTGTGGGAACTAATCACGAAAATGACTTTATTGTTGTTGTGTGCCCGTGTGGAGCCTATGTTGTTGTTATTTGGTGGTTTTGAGACGTTATTTGCTATGTCTGACCGTGTGGGATCTTATATGATGTTATTGGCCTGATAATGATATAATTGGTTGTTTTTTTGATGAAAATTGTCTAAGTTGGTATTACGTGGTATCAAATGGCATATTTATGCATATCTTGCCCAATTGATTTATGAACTATAACGATTCATGGATTGTTGGCATATTGAGTGGATTTGGTTAACATGGTTGGTATATTAGTTGGACTTGAAAATTCTCATTTTGGTTGGTTGTGAGCATTACATCCTCATATCATATACATTCATGAGACATTGGTACCATATGGAAATACTGACTTTTTCTGATAGAAAATATGACATCTTTAATAACCTCTATCGATAGATATGCCAAAAAGAACTTATGGATATTGGATTGGTATTGGCTATTGAATTGTATATGGGTTGACAAACCCCTATAGGTCCTACTCCGGGAGCACAACGTGGTAGGTGTATACGGAGGTTGTGCGACAACCTCGTGCATCACATCATCATCATCTTCATTCTATTTTACACTTTGTGTACATTTTGTGTTGTTTTTGTGTTCTTGATGTGATATCCCTCTATTTATACCTCTTTGATGTGTTTGATTTGATGTATATCCATTGTGTCCCTTTTTTATGCTTGAGTTGTTATATGTGTATATGTAGAACTTTTAGTGGAGATGGTGTGGGCTATCATTTGAGACATTTTCTGACTGGAGGTGACGCGCCCATAGTATGTATTTTGTATGCTTTATTTTCTACTTTGCTCAGTTGGCCTATGATACCTATTGAGTACAAGCGGACCGTACTCACTCCTACTACGCCCTTTCAGTGCAGATCCAGGTATGAGTGTAATGCACGACGACTGATTTAGGTGGTACTTGGAGTGTATTCAAGGCAGAGGCTGACCTATGCATTTAAAGTTGACCTTATATCTTTTCTTATCTAGGCTATGTCTATTTTGTATTCTGAGATAGAGTTTGTTCCTTTTTGGATATCACATGTATATTTTGACTCGAGTTGTATTTAGTTGGTTCTTACATTGTGACACCAGGTTTAGGAGAGTTTGATGGTATTATTGTTATTTGCTTTCTGCCTTTATTACAAATGTGTGATTCAACTTTTTTCTATAAGTCTTGCCTTGGGATTTGGTATTGATTTCTCATTCCAATTAAGTTTGGACGATAGACTTACTTGTCAAGACTTGTCACGACAAGTGTCACCATGACCCTTGATATTTGGATCATGACACTACAATGCAAAACTCTTTATTTTTGAATATAACATGCTTTGTTATGCTCAATCACTCATTATTGCTTCTGCAATTTTCTTAGCCAAATATATTCTTCTTCCCTCAATGAAATCTTGGATATGTACGAATTAGCATTGTGACAATCGTGACGAGATTTGTTGGGTAGTTTCTTGTTCTCAGTTGTTAAGGTGGAGTATTTATTCTCCAATTTAGATGGGTTTTTGTTATTGCTTTGTTTTCTTGGTTAGGTAATAACAAGAACGACACCTAGCTATGGGTTTATGGGGGGTTTTGGATTTTAATAGCTAATGATTTACTTTAGTTGGAAAGTGTGTAATGATTTTTGGGCTTATTTGATGGTTTTGGAAGGTAAATTTCATTTGATTTGGTAGTTAATATTGAGATAATACTGGTGAATTATATTTTTAATTTTTATAATCAAAATCCATTGGTTAAAGGTACATTATAAAACAATTGAATAAAAAAGATTGTGCAGAGAGTAATTTAGTCGTCATCACAAGGTAACATTTGGATTAAATGTGCCAATTTTACATTAGTATGTTTGATGACTTTATTATAATGTATGTTTGTAATCATATGATTTTTGCTATATAAGAATAAAAATCAAGAATGTTGTAAAGATTTTCATTTGGGAGAGTTGGGTTATAACCCATAACCCATAGTTTAGCCCATCTTCACCCAAACGTATTTAGGCAGGATTGGGCATTAGCCTATTTATTTATTTATCCTATTTTAACCCGCCCAACTCCAGCCCAAACAACTCGTTTGACACCCCTACTTTGAAGCATGATATGCTTGAGTAACATGTCAAAGAAAAATTCTTTGCAATCACATGTATGCCTCAATTTACTCTTAATTAGCAATATTTTGAAAGAGGTTATAAGCTATCATAATTTGATGTGCTTAAGACATGATTATATTTCATTCCTAGGGAATGAGAATTTTAATTATTATAAATACAGATCTATTCCCTGAGGTGAATATGACTGTATATAAGTTCGAACATGTTCTTAGTTATGAAGATATCATAATCTACCTCCAGAAGAGGTAGAATAATTGGAAGATTGAATATCTCCAAGTTACTATAGTACAGATCACTAATGGGAAAAGTTACCCAAGCATGATGAGATCACATGTTATAATAAACTAAGAGTTTATTGTTTATTGATACAAAATTTATGCCAGAGTAAACAAGAAGTTTACTAAAGTAAAAAAAGTGCATGCCATGGTAAACTTGGAGTTTACTATTATAAAAGTTCATAAACTGACATGAACGATTGCGACGTTTTGAAGATGTGCATATTGAGTATTAGGAATGTATTGAAGAAATAAAAGATTCTTCAAGAATTGTTTGTGTTGCTTGTTCGCACGATAAGTTGATAAGATCAACTAATATTGAGATTGGATCCCTATAATTCTAGAAATATAAAAGTCATTATTTCACCCCTGAACTTGTTCGCTCAACTTACTTTGACCTTAACTTAACATGCATTTATTTACCCCCCTTAATAACTATAAAGTGAATTAATATCCCTTAATGCTGACATGATATTTTGAAAAAAGAAAAAAAATGCGTATTTTTTTTTAAAATATTATTGATTCCACTAATATTATATTTTAAATCTAATAAAAATTAAAAATAAAGGAACAACACCTGGACAACCTTTTCTTCTTCAAAACATCAACAACAACAACACTCATTTTCTTCAACCATAAATTTCTCCATTAACAACCTCAAACACATTCTCCACCAACACTCCCCTACCATTTTTTCATTTTCTTCCATTAACACCACCAGAGAACAACCACAAAGACACCAAATTAAGATTTTTCCTCCATTGAACACCATCTCAACTTTCAATCCTACTCTCTCAATGGTTTCAACAACCTTCAATATTTCATCTGGACTAAAAAAATCTCTCCAATACTTTCTTAATTAACAATCAACTCAACTTAATTTTTACTTAAAGTCTTATGCATCCCTCACCCTTCACTGCCATTCTTTTTCCTTACACCACCGCACCCCTATCCAAATCCTCTCTCCCCCATTAATTTCTTCCAGAAATAAAATAAGCAAATTCTTATACTATTAATTTCAATTAGATAAATTCATTAATTAATTGTACATTTTTAGTACTACAAAAATAATATACCCAGTGTATATATTTTTAGTACTAACTTAGAAAATAGTAATTCCAATTTTTAGACCATAGAAGAAAATCAAAGCCAAAATAGCACAAACTAACTGCATTTTCCTTCAATCTTCAGCAATTCATCCATAATAATCCAGAAGAATATTAGTTTAATTTTTATTTTAGGTATTTGCAGGGGTGGAGGGTGGGGGTGAATGGGTTTATTTGAAGGAAGAGGAGAAAGAAAGAAAGGGGTGGGGGGAGGCAGTGTTTACAAGAGTAGCGGTGGATGGGTAAGATTGAGATTGTTTAGTAAAAATGGGAATTTGTAATTCCATTTTTTGTTGGGATTGTGTAACGCCCTAAAATCGAGTCCCAAGACGTCACACGGTGCTTAGGGTCACAAGTGACCCCAAGCTAACCCTTCTACTGGCATAACTCATAGCAACTGAATAAAAATACAAATCCATACAAATCAGCAAAAATTAACTCTTTTCTGAATCTGATCGATACAAAAATGGAATTTCACAGGATTACAATTCTGCCTTTACAACCAAAATTGAAACAAAATACATCAACTTCTACTGACTGTCTATGAAGCCTCTACTAGTACTGACTGTAGGTAGCCGGGTCATGAATCCCGACTACCCCAACTCAGTACGACTGAATAAAGAAAATACAACACTATAACTCTGCATAACTAACCCAAGTCCTTGAATCAAAAGGACTCAGCACCTGCTGACTGGATACCACAAATTGACTGGATCCGAAGGTGCAACTATACCTTGTACCTACATTCCGAGAAAATATAGCCCACATATGAATATGTGGGTCAGCATCGGGGAAAAATACCGAGCATACAGGGGTAAAATGCATATATAAAATAATATCTTAATATCATCACAATTTATAAAATTATGCATGCTGATATAGATAATTCACTTAGCTCGAATTAAATCATCAAAATCATGGATGAATAATACATGTAAAGTAAAACAAGTGAGTCATTACAATACGTTCTCAATTCACTTTGATCTCAATTTCAAATCATCAAAACAATCAAATCTCATGTCAATTCTCATTAGAATATATTCCTTAAAACTTTTAAGAATAATGAATTTCTCAAACTCAGCCTTTTAAGCAAATATATTTTCATCTCAGATAGAAGAGTACACACACACACATTGGGAGATCCTATAACCGACATAAACCATGTGAGCTACATGGAGTCCAACATACAACCCACTTTGGGGAGAGCCGTCCTATCCTAGCCATCAGAGTAGGACTTCCAGTATCAATTCAAAAATACTAATGATTACTATATAAATCAGTCTCAGGCTCACATCCTACGGAGGCACGTAGTTCTAGGGAAGTAAGGTCACTTTATACCTCCCACTCGGTGCTAAAGATTACTCCCGGACTTAGCTCAGAAATTTAAATCAGCCTCAGACTCACATTAAAGAAAATCCACAATAAACACTTCAACAATTTTCATCGAGAGCCAATTTGCTACCCCTTTATCATAATCAATAAAAATGTGAATTTCTTTCACAGTCGAGTTCAAAATAACTCATTCACGACCAAAAGGTCAAATCATTCAAAACATCTCAAATATTCAACATCAATATGCTTAAAACACACATTTTTTCAAGAACACAATTTCAAATGGGGCTCGCGACCCAAATATCAAAATCATGATAAATATCATTCAAGATTCATGCTTTATATCACCACACTTGTAAATTCATCTTTCAAAATCATAAACATCAAGATTTTATAATAATCATCATAAGATATGGGTTCATACTTCAATTTCATAAAAAAATCAAATAAAAATCATGCCTTTGTAAGGAAAATTACTTTTGGGCACAAAAACGAAATAGAGTTCTTGTTGAAAAACCCCACATACCTTGAATGATGAACTTTAGATCGATACTCATTTTTGAGATGTTAATCATGCCTTTGAATGATGGTTCTTGGAGTTCTTGAACTAGGAACTTGGAATCTTGAATAAATTTGCAGAATTAATGGTGAACTTTGGAGGTTCTTGAAGTTGGATGTAGGAGCTTAGGGTTTTCTTTTTGAGGGAATTTGATGAAATATAACATATAATGCTTCTAATAGGCTTTAATATAGGGTTTGGACGGATTTTGGATGAGGGGGAATGACCAAAACGCCCCTAAAAAATTAAATAATTCTCGAATCTGTCCTTTGGTGGACTATTTTGATAGTCTGAAGTAGATCAACCATAACGTTTTACTCCAATATCCAAATTGGATAAAACAAATTTCATTAGAAATAGGACTCTCATATCTTTCCGTTGATATATAGTATCTCACCCAGATCATTGTGTACGAGGAGTTATGATTGTTTGAAGTTGACCCAAAAATTCACTTTTGATAGGCTGAAGTAGATCGACCATAATTTTTTGCTCCGATAGACAAATTTGATGAAATCAATTTCATCGGAAAGAGGACTCACAGAGATTTCCATTGATATATAGTAGATCACCCAAATCATTATATATAAGGATTTATGGTCATTTAAAGTTGGAACAAAAATACGCCAGGCCTTTGTACTTTTTTTCCTGCACGTTTCACTATTCACTTCTATTCACGGTTCGATCGGAATGTACATAACTCGTCGTTCGGGTGTCCGTTTTGGATGATCCACATATAGTTGGAAATATTATTCGACACTGTATGCAATGGTGGGTCAAAATCTAAGGCATTCCGCACGAAAAATTTATAATTCATTCTAGAAGATAGAACCCAACACGTTTACGCACAAAATTTCAATGAAAAATTTCCCGGGGTATTACATCATCTCCCCCTTGGAAACATTCATCCTCGAATGTCGATGAATAAGTATAGAATACCTGGATGGGATAACGAAGTCAATCCACTTACTTCACTCCAAACTTTCGAATACTTCATAGAACATGCGATTCATAATGAGAATGGTCACATAGTTGGATCTTAAACAAAGGGGACTGATTTTAAGGAATCGATATCTTTGGTTTATTCAGATACTGAGAATCAAAGGTCTCGAAGGAGATCTCATCAAAAGAAGGACCACTTGCGCCCAAATGAAACGTCCCTCAACAC
The DNA here is from genome assembly GCA_030864215.1 of Capsicum pubescens. NCBI lineage: Eukaryota > Viridiplantae > Streptophyta > Magnoliopsida > Solanales > Solanaceae > Capsicum > Capsicum pubescens. The sequence goes on along the minus strand of CM061544.1, from coordinate 255,678,293 downwards.
TCCCTCCAAAAGATTCAAATGACATTGTTCGGAGAGAAAATGAACCATAATTTGATACAATCCTATCGTATGGGAACAAGGACCCATATGGCATAAATTAAGATAGGAATTTCTAGGTCTTGGAAAACATAACTCCTTGCTTCCAAACTTAGCAACACTTCCCAACTACTCCCTCGACTATGTTCAAGCCTAACTCCAAGTACACATGAAATACGCCACATAACACTAGAATATTAATCTATATCATGAACCTCAATACACACTGAGCCTCACAACTCCTCACTTCAAACATAACTCTTATTGCTACTCCAACAACCACATACAATCTTATACTAGGGATCCGCTAACTTGCGGTGCATTCTTTTAGATATATAACCATAACATTCAAGCCTATACTCATAACCACATACGCACTTCGCACATGCACCTCTAAACGAACACTCATAAAGCATCTTCCTCGCTTTCTCTAAGATTCCATCAACTACATCATTCACAAATACTGGTCAATTCTTTAAACGGCACACATAATATTTTCTCAACCAATTGAACTATACACAAAAACTCTGTATTACTATTCCTACAACCTCATAGAAGTGCATAAAACCAACGCACAACAATCTTTCCAAATAAACATTTAAAACTTCAACTAACCACGGCATGTATCAAGGACTTAGCCTCAATCTAACTTCACTTCACCGTCGTGAGCACACCACCTTCTATCATAGATAAGGAAGTATCTTCTCCCCCTTCTAGACAACTGCTCAACACCATTAGCTTGTCTTAATGAAAAGGTCACAAAATTTTAAAACATGAAGACCTGAAACATGAAGGGATAATGTAAATAACTTGACTTTCTCAATTGAGTCCTTAGGAATAAAATATCAAATACAATGGGTTCATTAAGGTATCAACACTGAAGACACCCATAACGAAAACTGAATCTCACTGATCAATAAGAGTATTGCCTGAGTACTGGAACTGAACATACTGTAAAACTTGAGTATATGAGTCATGGACGGCATGCCCTGAATTTAGAGCTCATAACTTATGGAATGTGATTCCAACTGCTAGAAGAACTGGAATTTCTTATTTTTGGAAACTAGAAGAGTATGTAATTCTCCATCACGTGTATGAACATGAATTAAGATCATGGAACTAAAATGTAAAGCATGAGTAGGTTTTGGGACAACTAAAAATACTGAAATAACATTGGGTCAAGCACCGATCTTTCTCACAGCAAATTTACAACTTACTGGTACTTCTACTAAAATGTAAAAGCTTGACTTGACTACTTGTTCTATCATCTCCCCCTTAGCTTTAAGACACCACTCAAATTCTCAAATGCTTACTAATTTCGAATCTCCACGAACATCTCTATCGCCGGAATGTACACCATCTAGTGCTTCAACTCTTATTTCTATTAGCTCAACTTGAATACTTTCTAACCTTTTGATAGACCATGCTACTTCTGTCTTCTCCCTCTAATACCATGCCTATGAACTTATGTTTCTAACCCATAAGAATCAAAATCACACTTAAGAGGCTCAACATTTCCAACCATACGCCTCTCCTTAACTTATCCATCAAAACATCATCCATCGTCTAACTAGTATTTATCCATCTAACAATCCCATGGCACGACTCACTACACTACATACACTAATCCTCGAAATTAAAGCAGTCCCATAATATCTTGGGTGAACTTTCTCATCATAATATAATATTAAACTTAATTATAAGTAAACTACACTTAAACTCTTGTGTACACTGTTCAAGCCTATTAGGTCACTTCCGGCAACTAATACCATTAATCCGGAAACCGTCACATTCAGCTTCATGATCACCAATCGTTCAAACTTAAGGTCCCACAATTCACATAATTTACAACTCCATCTCACGCATAACTCCCACGTGAAGATTATAAAACAACACATCCATGAACACTAGCCCACTTAAACTTCATAACAATAATAATTGGTCCTAATCATATAGCCTATCTTATTCACAATCCATTAACATATCCTTCTTTCACCCGTCACTACTATCTATCCTTTATACACAACTTAACATAGTTCATAGCTCTTTATGTCTTAACTTAACTTCCTCTTGCAATCTGGAGAGCGCCTAGATTAACAACACTTACCCACCGAGTACTTCCATCACTAACCTATACTCTCTGTCATACAAATATCGTCAACACCCGTTTCATACCTCGAACAAACTATATCACTTCCTATTAACCCAATTGCATGCCAAAAGGGATTTCGCTATACTTATGCTCAACAAATCACACTTACCATCCTTCTTACTACTACACCTCCACATCCCACATTTTCAGCTAGCACAAGGAACAAGATGAACTACAAGTTGCTAGTGGATCGAAATAGGCCTCACACGGCTTCACTAGACTTTGGTTTTGTGTTTTGATCAAGAAAGTTATATGAATAAAAAAGTAACTATGCTAGTAAATCGAAATAGGCCCCATACAGCTTCACTAGACTTTGGTTTGTATTTTGAACAAGAAAATGAGATGAATAACAAAGAAGCTATGCTAGTGAATCGAAAGAGCCCCACACGGCTTCACTAGACTTTGATTTTTCACAAACATAATGATAACAAGATTACATAATACAAGAGATAGAAACTTGACACACAATATTCAACGATCTAAGAATACATCTTACTCTGTCTTAATTAAATAACTGATAAGAATGAGGGCATAACTTTCAACTTAAGGAACTTAACACACTAGAGAGCTCCTCTCAAGCCCTTTGTGTAACTTTTGAAATTTCTTCTAGAAAATATAGAAGCATTACCTGGGGAAGAACTGGAGCTTGTGAATTATGTTATCTCAAAAATAATACATAGAGGGAGAAGTATAGATTAACATTGTAGATTCTGAGGAGGAATCTGAAAGCACATCAAACCTAGGCTTAGTTCACGACTTTTATGAACATGAATAAAGTACTTCAATCTTTGGAACTCAAAAAGCACTGACAGGATACTTTCTAGCTCTCTTAAAATCCCATAACTATCTACGGAGAATTAAGCTTAACTGTTTCTGATACCTTAAAAATGAGGCAGAGTTGGCTAGAATAGAGTAAGATGAGAATCTAAATAAGCTTCTTGGAGAACCTTTTTATAGCACGATCTTAGACTTGAAAGAAGGGAAACATTTCCTAAATTCCCTATAGCCTCTCGAAGAAAATTACAGGCGTCTCTGTACCGTTCCGTAAGAATCTACTAAACACGACTTCATAGACACCCTAGGACACTTGAACTCTGTGCTCTGATACCAAGTTTGTAACGCCCCAAAATCGAGTCCCGAGACGTCACACGGTGCTTAGGGTCACAAGTGACCCCAAGCTAACCCTTCTACTGGCATAACTCATAAGCAACTAAATAAAAATAAAAATCCATACAAATCAGCAGAAATTAACTCTTTTCTGAATCTGATCGATACGAAAATAGAATTTTACAGGATTACAATTCTGCCTTTACAACCAAAATTGAAACAAAATACATCAACTTCTACTGACTGTCTATGAAGCCTCTACTAGTACTGACTGTAGGTAGCCGGGTCATGACTCCCGACTAACCCAACTCAATACGACTGAATGAAGAAAATACAACACTATAACTCTGCATAACTAACCCAAGCCCTTGAATCAAAAGGACTCATCACCTGCTGACTGGATGCCACAAACTGACTGGATTCGAAGGTGCAACTATACCTTGTACCTACATTCCGAGAAAATGTAGCCCACATACCAATACGTGGGTCAGCACCGAGGAAAAATACCGAGCATATGGGGGTGCAATGCATATATAAAATAATATCTTAATATCATCACAATTTATAAAATTATGCATGCTGATATAGATAATTCACTTAGCTCGAATTAAATCATCAAAATCATGGATGAATAATACATGTAAAGTAAAACAAGTGAGTCATTACAATACGTTCTCAATTCACTTTGATCTCAATTTCAAATCATCAAAACAATCAAATCTCATGTCAATTCTCATTAGAATATATTCCTTAAAACTTTTAAGAATAATGAATTTCTCAAACTCAGCCTTTTAAGCAAATATATTTTCATCTCAGATAGAAGAGTACACACACACACATTGGGAGATCCTATAACCGACATAAACCATGTGAGCTACATGGAGTCCAACATACAACCCACTTTGGGGAGAGCCGTCCTATCCTAGCCATCAGAGTAGGACTTCCAGTATCAATTCAAAAATACTAATGATTACTATATAAATCAGTCTCAGGCTCACATCCTACGGAGGCACGTAGTTCTAGGGAAGTAAGGTCACTTTATACCTCCCACTCGGTGCTAAAGATTACTCCCGGACTTAGCTCAGAAATTTAAATCAGCCTCAGGCTCATATTAAAGAAAATACACAATAAACACTTCAATAATTTTCATCGGGAGCCAATTTGCTACCCCTTTATCATAATCAATAAAAACGTGAATTTCTTTCACAGTCGAGTTCAAAATAACTCATTCAGGACCAAAAGGTCAAATCATTCAAAACATCTCAAATATTCAACATCAACGTGCTTATAACACATATTTTATCAAGAACAAAATTTCAAATGGGGTTCGCGACCCAAATATCAAAATCATGATAAATATCGTTCAAGATTGATGCTTTATATCACCACACTTGTAAATTCATCTTTCAAAATCATAAACATCAAGATTTTATATAATCATCATAAGATATGGGTTCATACTTCAAATTCATAAAAAAATCAAATAAAAATCATGCCTTTGTAAGGAAAATTACTTTTGGGCACAAGAACGAAAGAGAGTTCTTGTTGAAAAATCAGACATACCTTGAATGATGAACTTTAGATCGATACTCGTTTTTGAGATGTTAATCGTGCCTTTGAATGATGGTTCTTGGAGTTCTTGAACTAGGAACTTGGAATCTTGAATAAATTTGCAGAATTAATGGTGAACTTTGGAGGTTCTTGAAGTTGGATGTAGGAGCTTAGGGTTTTATTTTTGAGGGAATTTGATGAAATATAACATATAATACTTCTAATAGGCTTTAATATAGGGTTTGGACGGATTTTGGGTGAGGGGGAATGACCAAAACGCCCCTAAAAAATCAAATAATTCTCGAATCTGTCCTTTGGTGGACTGTTTTGATAGTCTGAAGTAGATCAACCATAACGTTTTACTCCGATATCCAAATTGGATGAAACCAATTTCATTAGAAATAGGACTCTCATATCTTTCCGTTGATATATAGTATCTCACCCAGATCATTGTGTACGAGGAGTTATGATCATTTGAAGTTGTCCCAAAAATTCACTTTTGATAGGCTGAAGTAGATCGACCATAACTTTTTGCTTCGATAGACAAATTGGATGAAACCAATTTCATCGGAAAGAGGACTCGCAGAGATTTCCGTTGATATATAGTATATTACCCATATCATTATGTACAAGGAGTTATGATCATTTAAATTTGGATCAAAAATACACCAGGCCTCAGTACTTTTTTTCTGCACGTTTTACTGTTCACTACTATTCACGATTCGATCGGAATGTTCATAACTCGTCGCTCGGGTGTCCTTTTTGGATGATCCACATATCGTTGGAAATCTTATTCGATACTCTACGCAATGGTGGATCATAATCTAAGACATTCCTCACAGAAAATTTATAATTCATTCTAGAAGATAGAACCCAACACGTTTACGCACAAAATTTCAACGAAAAATTTTCCGGGGTATTACAGATTGTTAGAGTTTAGTAGTTTTCAATCACTTTGATTATGAATTTTTTTATAAGCTTAGCGATTATATGTAGGATGAGAAAGAAAGAACGGGAGGGGGGAGGTAGTGTTTGCAGGGGTAGAGAGTGGGGGCGGATAGATTTGATGGAGGAGGAAGAGTAAAAGCAAGGTAAGGGGGAGCGGTGGGTTGAAGAAGAAATAATATATATATAAGAAAATATTTTAAAAATATTTTATTTATGTGGCTCCGACGTGACAGTAATGTGGCGTTGATGTCTCGGCACGTGTAATGCACTCTCTGTTGTGAGAGTGGTATTACATCTTTAGGGTTGTATTTAATTCACTGTAAAATTATTAAGGGAGGAGGGAAAATAATTGTTAGTGAAGTTAAAGGGCTAAAGTAAGTTGAGCGGACAAGTTCAGAGGTGTTCTTATGACTTTTCTCTTTTAGAAAATATAAAAGGTGAATATAGGCCCCTTCACCTATTATGTGATCGATTAAGATGCAATGATATAAGATGATCACATATATGTTTATAGTCAACCTATAGTTTGACATTCACAAAGTTGCTTGCTCAATCTAAATTGAGTTAAAAGCATAATTTCTAGATTGAGTAATCAAGATAATTTATCTTGACAATACTGGTTTGACGTTGAATGTCTTCGATAAAAGTTGAACCATTGCTTATGAGAACAAAGTTCATGTGTTGGTTTAAAATATAATATATTATATACAAAGTATTTCTATATATCAAACCAATAAAATTATAATTAATTTCTCCCTCTCAATTGGTTCAAGGTCAGGAGACAATATTTCATCCATTAGTTTTTAGCATAACAATGTGCAGCCTAGGTATGTCAACTCTTAACCACTCTATCCTCTCATTCACAACCTAACACAATGTCATGCCATCATAAGCTTCTTTCCTATTTCATATATACTCTAAATCATGTTGATCAACCATTATTTCTCTACTTAATAACATAACATCTTCACAAGTCTTGCTACACCTTCCTCAATTAATAAAGGACATATTGATCCACCCATTACTCAACTACTTAATACATGACTTCAGCAATATACTCCAATCAATCATTATTCACAATTTTTGATTTCTAAATTATGACTTCATATTTCTAGCCTTGCACTCATTCTACTATTTATGACCCACAACACCTTAAATCACATATCAAAATATTATGTCATAGTGTGAACCAATATAAAATAATATATCATCGACGATAACTTTGATACAATATTGATGCAATATTGCAAAAGATTATGAGGATCTGAACTCTATGTTTATTTAAGCGTGCTGATGTAGAAATATTTATCAAGTGACATGAAATGATGCATCTTGATAAGCGCAACACTTATTTGATTTGCAGTCTGGACACTTGAAGATGTCACATATGAAATGCTGATATTGTTACTTGGCCAAATTTATATGGAACTTTCTAAGGATTCAAAATATTTGAAGCATGTAAAAGTTTCTGAAAAACTTGTTTATAATCCTTATATTGCATACATTTATAAGTTGAAAATTATTCCAATTCTTTAAGAGTTTTAAAAAGCAATACATTATTTGCTTAAATGAGAAACATGAAAAATTGAATTCGATTCTGAAGTACCATATCTTGCGCAATGATGCATTGCTATAACTATGAACATGATATAGTTTTACTCCTACATGTGGAGATAGTGAAGTAAACCATTTGCATATTGCAATTGAAAACCCTTGCATTAATGTGTTTATCGTAATGAATATTGTCAAGTTTTTTAACATACATGATATTCATATGATTAACATAAGTCTTTAATACAAACATATTATTTATTGTCATAAAGGGTTTCTTCATAACATGTTATTTTACATGACAATCAAATGGGGCTAAGATAATGACTATTAACAAAGTAAGTCGAGAATGTATGTGGCTGAGGTCAATGATACATCTCATTCGAGAAAAATATAATTTGAAATACCCACTTATATGAAGATGTTGCATGCATAGCACAACTAATAGGAGGAATCATAAAAGGTGAAAGAAAAAAACACATTTCGTCAAAGCTATCTACGCACATAAGCTCCCAGTGACGATATCAATATGCAATAGATTCATTCGAGTGATAATATGAATGATTATTCACCAAGTCTCTATCAGATACAACTTTCGAGAAGGTGGTGCACAAGATGAAATATGGAGATTCAAGAATTTGAATTGATGTTCTCATCAGGAGGGCTTATACGCGTTGTACTCTTTTTTCCTTTTAAAGTCTTGTCCCACTGAATTTTCGTTGTAAGATTTTTAATGAGGCAACCAAAATGCGTATTATTAGAGATATGTACTCTTTTTCCTTTACCAGATTATTTTTTCATTGAGGTTTTTTTCTATTAAAGTTTTAACAAGGCACACATCATCTCTCAATTAGACATTCAAGGGGAGGTGTTATAAATGTATTTACATTTACATTATAGTGAATGTCTATCATGATATAGTGAATACCTACCAAGATATATTGAGTATCTATCAAGATATGGTGAATATCTATCAAGATATATTGAGTATGTATCAAGTTTTAGTGAGTATCTATCAAGAGACGGAATGAGTATCTTTTGGAGAGAAATTAGAAGGAATTTTTTCTATAAATAGAGAGGTTCTCTTCATTGTAAATCATCTCTCATTCCTCAAGATAAATAAAGAAGTCTTCTCTCTTTTCTCCCTTATTCTTCTTGTTCTTACTTTATATTTCATAACAAGAGCCGATTATTTCTCATATTTTATTTCACCTATTTTAAAGAAAATAAAATTGCTAATTTGTTAAAGAAAAAGTTTCAAAAGAAAGATAATGAAAAAAAAGATCAATTTACAAAGAAATTAAAAAATGAAATTCTTGAGTAGGAAAAAAAAGTAGGAAGAAAAAGACTTTTTGTTGCTATATTTAAGGACAAGTGGATATGTTGCTAAGATTATGAGATTACAATATTTTTTTAAATTAACTATATAATGTATTTATTATTTAAACTATGATTAGAAAATTACTTTAAAATATTAAATCTTACCCTTTCAATTTGACCTATGCCACATGTCATCAGTCAAGATAGAAACTTGAGAAAAATGAACTTAAGAAAAATGAAAAGAGTAAAAATAGAGAGGAGTGGAATCAAAAAAAAAAAATCATATAATATGAACCAGAGAGGATATTAGCTTGATATACTTTTTAAGACTAGCATGATCCTTAAGCCGCCCTTATATTTATATCCAAGGAAATATTTTCTTTCATACCACCCTAATTGTGTGCCTCTAAAAGTAGTTAGTAATACTACCATCTTTTTCCTCCTTTTCAATAATATTGCCTCCATGACTTTAATCTGCTAGTTCTTGCATTATTTGCAATGCTATTCCTTGTGAAAGAATTCATGCAGAAGAAGAAACTTCCTCCAGGTCCAAGAGGGCTTCCATTTCTTGGAAATCTTCTCATGATAGGAGAAAATCTTCACCAAGATCTTTATAGAATAGCCAAGAAATATGGTCCAATAATGACCATGCACTTTGGTCTTGTTCCTACTATTGTTGCATCATCTGCTCATGCAGCACAACAATTCTTGAAGAACCATGATCAAATTTTTGCTAGTAGGCCATACCATGCAGCTTCTCATTACATTTTCTATAATCAAAGAAATTTGATCATGGGCAAGTATGGACCCTATTGGAGAAATATGCGTAAAGTGTGCACTCTACAATTGTTAAGTAATGCCAAGATCAATTCATTTCAACCTATGAAGAAACAAGAACTTCAAATTCTGGTGAATTTCCTCAAGAAAGCGGCTTTGAATTGCGATGTGTTGATCTTAGTACTAAATTTGCATCTCTTGGCGCTAACATGGCTTGTCTTATGGTAATTGGGAGCAAGTATAACAATATGGAAGAGGGTTTCGGTGATGATGATAAGCGTTTCAAAGATATGGTCCAAGAGACGTCGCGTATAGCAGAAACGCCAAATCTTGCTGAACTATTTCCCTTTTTTCGTTTTGTTGATCTCCAGGGATTGGTTCGTCATATGAAACAAGTAGCTAACAGTACTGACAAGTTCTTGGAGAATGTTATTGACAAACATGTTCGTCAATATTCCAATGACCAGCCGAAGCAAACTAGTACCGATATGGATTGTTGGGAATTATGCAATCTGGAGAAGCTGAATTCGAGTTTAATCGTCGGCATGTCAAAGCTATTCTGTTGGTAATGTTAAACAGGCTTATAAATGACATTGTTTATTCACTTTTTAGTCGTCTTAAATTATCATAGACAAAAGAATATTCAAAGTCCTGAGGTTACTTCCAATCCTTGTTTTTTGTCGAATTTAGTACTCCATCTTTTTAAATTTGTTTGTCTTGCTCCTTTTTTTAGTTTGCTTGGAAAAGAAACGTCTCTTTCCTAATTTAGCAACTCCTTAATTTCAACATCTCATATGACATATTTAAGACCACATGATTACCGGCTCTATTTTTGTGCATTCACCAAAATTATCTAATCTTCCCTTCACTAAAGTATGATGGTATACATATACAGGACTTGTTGGTAGCTTCAATGGATACTTCATCAACATCAATTGAATGTATTTTATCAGGACTTTTCAGACATCCTGATGTGATGAAAAAACACCAAAAAGAGTTGGAACATGTAGTTGGTCAAACGAGGATGGTAGAAGAAACAGACTTGGAAAGTCTAGAATACTTAGACATGGTCATAAAAGAAGGTTTTAGGCTCCATCCAGTTGCACCCTTATTGCTTCCACATGAGTCGGTTGAAAATTGCATAGTTGATGGGTTTCGCATACCCAAAGGATCTCGAGTTTTGGTTAATGTTTGGGCAATCGGGAGAGATCCAGATGTCTGGCATGAGCCAGAAAAGTTTATACCAGAGAGGTTTATTGAAAGTACTATTGATCTCCGAGGACGTGATTTTTAACTTTTACCATTTGGCTCTGGAAGAAGAACTTGCCCTGGTTTGCAGTTAGGACTCACTATACTTCGTTTGGTGATAGCACAATTAGTCCACTGCTTTAATTGGGAGTTACCAAATGGTATGATTCCGAAAAATATTAACATGACTGAGAAATTTGGTTTGGTAACAGCTAGGGCTATACCTCTAATGGCAATTCCTTCTTACCGTTTGCATATTAACTAAATGCAAATATCAAAATAAGTCAAAAAGTCTCACTGCTTGTGGTTCGAGATAAGACGGAGATAGGGATACTTTTCTTATTTTCAATGCAAATGTGTGGAAACATTATTGTACAAAATGTTCGTAAAAAGGGCAATGCCCTTTTCATTTTAATTTTGAACTTTAGTAATTTTATTAAATAATTTTCTATTTCAAAAAGAATGACACAATTCTTCTATAAAATTAATGTTCTGCTAATAGGTGATGTCTTAGAAAAATAAAGTCTTTAATTTGGGGAGAGTCAATATCTAATCATCCGGCCCAAACAATCATGAGGGCTAAAGTCTTATATTATGAGCTAATATCTCAATTGATTATGCGTTCGTCGTGCTTCATGCTTTGCCAGTAGGATATTCATACACTGTGACAATGGAATATAAAGTTAGAACTTTCTGTCATTCAATATAAATGAACTAAATGTCCATAGAGCCATTAAGTTGGGTTTATGAGTTATATGCCTCAAATCTGAAGGTTTATTAAATTCAATTATCAAACCTGCATTCTTGCCTTCAACCATTTATAGTATTTCCATTGAAGGAATATGGTGGCCTTGTAGTTGATTGGCCTCCTTGAACTCCAAATGGTGCAGTCATCTCAACTTACTTCAAAGTGTAATGTTAGACTTAATTGAAACAACTTGCTCTAATATCAATTGTTATTTTAAGTTGTCACCTAATACACTGAAGAACATTGTTCTTTAGTCGCCTATGAAGTAAAGTGTGGAATGTAATCAACATAAGAAATTTTATCATGGAAAACTTCTTGCTCAAAGGAGTAAAGAATCACGATGATCCTCTTAGGATTCACCTCAAATCTCCACTAATAACTCAAGCAATATTAGGTTAAAAAAGGGACTAACTCTAGTACCTTCCTCTTCCTAGTTACAACTGATCCCTTTCAAGATTCTACCGTAATCATGAAAGCCTTTACAAAAAATAGTCAAATGCCTCCCTCCCCCCCCCCCCCCCCCAACAAATCTATTACCAAATTCTCAACTACACACTTATACTTTACAGGGTCCTATTACCTCTGAATTATTTTAAAATAGAATTAATACACCCCTAAATGCTGACATAACATGGAGAGTGAGTTCACTCTCTTCAAAGCGTATGAAAATAAAAAATACTACTAAAAAAATATTTTTTATAATATTTTTGACTTTTTTCTAAATATATATTATTTTAAATATTTATCTTTAATTTCCTTCTCTACTTTTTCTTTTTCTTCCTCTTTTTCCCATCACTCAACAATCCACCCACCTATACATTCTCCATCACCATATCTGAACCACCGCCACCATAGCACCGCTACCATAGCAGCCCCATCTCCTCTCCTATATTCTAATATTCTTCACGATTTGGTTCACCATTACCCACAATTATTAACACTACATAAACCAACATCTAAATCACCAAACAATCATCAAGAATTGTTCTTAATTTTTTAGACTTCTCTCTTCTTCATCAATGTCCAATTTATAATTTTTCAAGAACCCATTTTTATATCTCTAGTTTTCATGACTTTACCCCAAATATCATACCTACCCCTTATAAGCCCCAACTAAACTCTCATAATTTCTTCTTATTCCTTCAATTTAATCATCCCCAATGTCTGTTTTTTCTTCAATTATTACTCCAAAACTGATTTTTTGCTACATCCTTAGCGGAGAAGCACCATTCCGATTCATCCAACTTCGGCGACATGTTGAGCTGCCCCTATTTCCTCTTTCTCTCATTTGCTTTTCTAGTTCATCTAACTCCCACAACAAATCTTTGAGTTCCATTACTATCCTCTAAAATTGACCTTGGTTTCAATGTATTTTACTCTAAAAAGAAAAGAAAAATAAGGGAGGAAAGGAAAATAGAAAAGAAATAATAGAATAAAGAAAAGTAATATATATTTTTTAAAACAATGTAGCATGGCGAGGCGCGTTCAATTCACCACCTAGTACATATTTGGGTATGACTTTTTAAGGGGGTATATATTCCACTTTAAAATGGTTTAGAGGATAATAGGACTTCCGTGAAGTATAGGTGTGTACACTACAAAAAACAGGTCAAATTATGGGGGTTAATTTTAAGGTTTGCGGGGGTTTAAAACTCCCACAAAATATAATTCTAGCGGTTCCCAAAATCCCCACAATTCGAGCCGTCACAAACAAGTTGCGGCAGTTTTTTTCGACCCTATAATTAATTTGTGGGGGTTATTTTGCGGCGGTTGACCCCCGTTACTCAAAATTTGATTCTTTTTATAATAAATTTTTATTTAAAAATTGTGGGGGTTTAAAACCTCCGTAATTTATTTTTTTTAATTTAGTAAGGTCAATCTATTTTCAATAACTAATTATAGATTTTAATTTTAACTCAAATTTAATTGTTCCTTTAAGCATAACCTACAATCCAATATTTGTTCAATTCATATTTCATTAATACAACATGAGTAATTAAACATTGTAATTGACAAGCATATCAAAAATACATTGAATATTAAACTTCAAAATTAAATTTTCAACATTAACATCTTCAAAACTCTAAATTTTCAACATTAACTAGTATCTTCAAACTCCAAAATCAAATTTAAACACAAAACCTTCAATATTCTAATATTCCCTCCAACCACACAATTACATCGTCATAATTGAATATTCAAGACAAATGCAACGAAATCAAAGAATATTGTTAGGATCATTATCATCGCGTCATCTCCTTGCATCCATGAGCGAAATGAGTCCACTAGCCGCATCACTTGGCTACATAAAAATGCAAAGTATAAAAATCAATCGATAAACTTTCAGTCCTTATAACTCAAGTACAAATATTTTTTTAATGTCATTCCGAGATTTTGATACATAAGCATTGGACAAATATGCACCTCAAAAAAAGGTGAAGCACAGAGAAAAATAAACAAATTAAAATAAAAACATCATGCAATGCCAGAGAGTACTAATTTTGATATGTTGAGCAAACTCCTTTCAAGCAAAACAAAATTAGTGGTTGGAAAGTTAAACATCATTCAACTTCAAAGTTCAAAGTTCAGAAACAATGAAACAATGAAGAACTTCAAACTTCAAAGTATTCCCACGAGGAAAAAACAGTACATCCATGTCTTGTAAAATTAGTCATCCATGTCTTGTAAAACTGAACATATGAATTCTCCCTGTAACAGATATTATAAAATTGTACAATACTACATATTGATTTCTTTTAACTTTTATTTATTTTTTAATATTTTAACTTACTTGGAATTCTTTCTTTGCAGCAGATTCAGAGAATGAATATTGAATCGAAAAGGACAATTAAGAGAGAGTATCATAATCCATGCTCAAAATCAAGCACCATCACTTCCTGGACTAATGTAGTACAAAAAAACTGAACCTCTAGGAGCTGAATAGAGACTACAACTACTACAAAAACTTAAGGGGACTTTTGGGGGAGAAAACAAACTATATAGTATATACATACCCCTACCCTCCTGCCCCAGCAGGGCAGGAAAAAGATGGAGAAGATGTAACCCCAAAGCTCCCCTATCAGTTAATAATTCACAAAGCTCCCCTAAGGATTTTCGTGTTTCAATAGAAAATGTAACCCCAAAGTTAGACATTTTAGCAAGATGTGATGAAGATGGAGAAGATCCTGGTAACTAGTACTCAATACAACCAGGATGGATTGCTGAATTTGTTACAAGCATTGATCATGAAAAAACTAACACGCTTTCTTATTTTAAAGTAAGAAGGCAAAAACGAATTTGGTATAAGATGAGGGCTGAAGAATATCAAGAGTTGAAACAAGACAATCATAGAGTGGGCATGTACCTCATCTCATTCATAGGTTAAGTACTTAAGTCTCAAGAGTTCTTTATTGTTGCAGTCATGACACACATTTGACGAGGGCGTTCAGGCTCACCATGTCGCTTCCAAAAAGCCCTTCTCCACCAAATCTCAAATCCCCTCTGGATATTTGGGCAATCATGATACAAGAACGACCAAGAACGCACGAAAACAAATACCCAAAATAGTCCACTAGTCAAGAAAACCGTGGACCCTTTTGGATGACCCCTCTCGGATTCAAGATCAACAATAAGAACACAATGTAATGTGGTGTTAACACCTAATTTTCAGCCAACAAACAAACTAAATTAGCAACACAAGACAAGAACAACAATATTACTACATCAAGAAACTCACGAGTTACATTAACAATAACAAGGAACCGATGGATACAATAAGATACAAGATAGATAGTTAGACAACAACCACTCTGCTATAGCAAAGGATACAGAACACAACAACCCAGAAAATAACATAAAATTAGAGAAAAGTTGCAGTAAACCAGTTCAAAAATAACATAAAATTAGAGAAAATTTTCTCAATCGATTCAATTGAAAAAAAAGTAAAGAGAACTTTACTTACCGATGTGGGAGAAACCATTGAAGGAGAATCAAAGAGCTCCACAAATTATTTCAGTATCATTCCTTCTTTCATTATCATATATGCCTTCAAATCACTCATTATCTAATTGTGAGAATTCATTATTTGAGCAAAGTTTTCTCGACATTAGAACGAACAAGAACCTCCACTACTTGAAGCACTTGTACTACCAAAATGAGGTCTATCTTATTTAAAAACTCTACTAGGAACAACTCCTAGTTTCAAATATTTCACCCTTTCAGAGTGCTCTGGCCCTAGCACCTTACCAACGACATCATTTCGCGAAACTTGAGACTCATCTATGGCGCTTTGGCTCAAAGCTGACTCAATTTTTTCTACATATAGAAAATTTGTTGTCAAAATAAATTAAAAATAAAAATTTATTTGGCATACCGTGGTTGATTACTCGGCAAGAGTCTATGGCACATAAGTACAACTCACACATATTTCTTTTGCCGCTTCATTAACATATACTCCATCTTAATTCTTATGAGTAGCAATGTACATTTGTGCTCGTCCAGGCCATTGTCCAGTCTCGACCATCTATAAATTAAAAAACATAATCAAAATAATTTAGTAGTTTGGAATAATTACATTCGAGGTTAATTCACTCACCATTTTAGCCCTTCTTGTAGCATTGGCTTTGGAGCCACCGGTGTGTGGAATTGTCTGTTTCTTTCGATTTTCACGATTCCTTTGACGCATTTTCTTACAAAAATATATTTAAACCTCAATTAGAAAAAATAATTATACAACTATAAAGAAATTCATATACATAAATACCTTTGTTGATTCTTTAAAATTGTATTCAATAAAAGAAATCCATTGATCCAGTGGGATCCCATCTGGCACCTTATCCATAATCTGAGCTTTACTTTTAAGTGGATCATCAACTTCATTCCACATGTTAATCTTATTTTCAGCCTATTTTTTTCCAATAGATGAAGAAACATGTTGTCGAGCAATTGATTTGGCTGTGTCAAAGAAGAATTTGGGCTTCAAAATGAAAATATTGGTTAGCTTTTCTACTACATGTAAATATAAAATTCAAAGAAAAAATTAATTAGTGGTATAGTCGTCAGAATTTAGAGCTTATACCTTTATAATATGTTCGAAGATGCGGTTAAAGTATGTCATAGGTAAACTCGACCATTTCTCAAAGTTGATTGGAAATAAAGAGCAATCACAACTAATATTCCACAAAAGCACAAAAGTAGGTTGCGTGCTTCCCCAAATGGTTCATCATAAACATCAAACTTAACCACAATACGTTATTCACCTGTTAAATTCAGTACTTCCTTAGCTTTCACTTTGATTTTCTTGACATTATTTCTTGAATCTGTTATAAGAAAAGAGATTGAGTGAAGCTATGAGAGACATTACATTGTCTTAGAAAGGTCTATTGAATGTGTATTGATAGTCTGAAGTATTTACCTATTGTATCTACGACCCAATGTGTATTCGATTCACGTCTAGAAAGTTTTTAGGGTGCAGCCTCATCTATTGGAGATGGTTGTGATGAGTTCTGATTTGTTGAAGACGAATTTGATGTAGAATGAACTGATCGAGATGACTATGATGAGTCATGATTTGTCAGAACCTGATGTGATATAGAGTGAACTGATCGAGATGGTTGTGATGAGTTCTGACCAACCAAATATGGATGTGATGAGTCCCGACCAATAGGACATGGCTGTGATGAGTCCCGACCAACAAGAGATGGCTGTGATGAGTTTCGACCAACAAGCGATGGTTGTAATGAGTCTCGACCAGCAGAAGATGGCTGTGATGAGTCCCGACCAACAGGAGATAGATAAGATGAGTCCCGACCAACAAGATATGGTTGTGATGAGTCCGACCAAATAGTAAAGCTACATAATCAAGTAGTAACCTACAACCAATATTTGGTTTAGATGAATGTAATAGAATTCTCCTAATGTCCATGAATAACATTTTAATGAACAAGAGTAGAGATCCCAAAAATAAAATAAAATGCACAACAACAACACTAGAAGTCTAAAGTAAATACTACAAACACATATGTTGAATACAATGCAGAATACAGAAGCTTTTAGAGCTTCAACCCAAACTTACAGGTACTAAATATTAATGCAGCAAGCAGTATAGTGAAGGTATAAGCAACATACAAGTTTATTGTTAAGGAGACTGATTTAAGGTATAGAATTGTAATATAATTTCTCATTTTTTCTCTGAATTCTTCAGTTGTTAGATAAGGAATTGAAAAAGAAAACAAGACTAGGCCAATTCTATTGTAAGATTTGAAATAAATATGTCATTTCATACCTGGATACTTATGTGTGAACTAGGAATCATGGGTTAATGAAATGATATTTGGATTAGGTTTTTTAAAATCACTTGTAACTTAAGCTAAAAGTCATAAGTTGAGTGTAAAAGTATGTGCTTCAAAAACAAAGATCTAAGTGTAAAGAACACCAACTCTATAAATACACAATCAAGAGAAAGAACGTAGGAAGGTTTACAACAACAAATACTCCTATCACAAATAATAACCCATGAAAGCAGAGATGCTAACTCATCCAAATGTGAATATGATAGAGCAAACAAGACACTCTTTATCTGAAGTTTGTCTTCAATCAAAGTAAATAGTAGAAGATATAGGGAAGACATTCATGCCTTTCCAGGCCACTCCAGTAAATGAAGCTAAAGGATAAAAGGCATGACAATCTTTCCAATCTTGCACATACCAGAAGATCCTTTCATGATTAAACACTAAAAATGGAGAAACAAAACAAATGTATTTGCCTAATCAAAAAGAGAAAACTACTCCGTTACCTGGATCCCAAAGAAGTTTCTATGAACAGTACAATCAAAACCCTAATCAATTCCTGTCCTCCAGTTTTTTGCCCTGAGATAAGAAACCACATAACATACCAGAAGATCCTTTCATGATTAAGAACTAAGAATGGGGAAATAAAACAAATGTATCTGCCTAATCAAAATGAGAAAACCACTCTGTTACCTGGATCCCAAAGAAGTTTCTGTGAACAGTACAATCAAGACCCCCAATCAGTTCCTGTCCTTCAGTTTTTTACCCTGAGATAAGAAACCACATAACATACCAGAAGATCCTTTCATGATTAAACACTAAGAATGGAGAAAAAAACAAATGTATCAAGAATTATATAAAGAACAAAGATAACTTTCTTAGCCAAAAAATAGGAAGTCTTGGAAAAAAACCACTAATCAAGCGAGAAAAACAAAGTGCCAAAGGAAACTAAAAAATAATGATATATCTATTCAGTCATATGCTCCTCTATTGCAATTTGGACAGTCTCGTAATCAAAATTAAAAGATTGTTCAAATTGTTATTGTTGGTATGGCTCATTCTCATATATTTTCTCTTCATCAACCTCTCCCATATCAAACAAATCTCTTGGTTTTAGATGTACAGCCACACTCCATTCTTTATCATTTTCATCATCAATATAGTAAACCATATTTGCTTGTGATGCTTCAATATATAGGTCATCATCCAAACGATCACCGGTATGAATTAATTTAGAAAAGTTGACATAATTAAACTTCCAAGCATCTATTTGAACCCTCTATTCTGAGTAGTGTCAGCCTACTGGAATTTAAAAAGAACAACCCTAAATTGGCCATAATAATTAAGCTCAATAATATCTTTCAACTTTCTATAATATGGCAGGTCTGTTTGTGTTGCATGTCTATCTACACTAGATGCGACACAAGAAACGTTAGAGGCAAGAAAAACTCCTCTATTTTGAGTTTTTAATCCTTGTTCTCTAGACAAAGTTCAGAATTTGAATCCATTAATGTTATAAGCATTGAATTGTTTTGCATCTCGGGTTGGACCTTGTGCTAAGAACTTCATCTCATCAGAGATAGTATCTGCTATATCCAGATTCATAATCTAAATATATAAAACACTTATATCAAAAATTATAAATTGATATAAGAAAGTTATATTAAAAAAAATTCTAATATCATTCACTCACTCGCTTAGGAAACCAATCAAGGAACTCTTTACTAACTCTTCTCTCTACCTCTGTTGCTGAAACTCTTTAGCCTCTTGTACTTCTTTTGATGTAATCTCTAAATTCACTATAAAGGCAGTATAATTAGCAATTTTAATCTAATTTCTCAAAATATATCTTACAAATCAAATCAATGTAGATTTCTTACTCAATAAATGGCTTCACGGCCGCACAATTAAGTAACACATATCGATGAGCTTGTGTTTTTTCCAAATGAGTCAATGATTCTGTTATGAAGCCTCCAACATGCTTACCTTGTTGAGGGAACATAATTGACTTTTCAAAAGCCTCATTTTCGCTTGGTTCATCATTTACACGTTTAGGTCGATTTAACCTTGACTCAATTTCCTCAAAATAATGAGAATAAAGAGTAAGAGCTTCTTCCACTATGTAACATTCAGTTATGGAACCTTATGCTTGTGATTTGTTCCCTATAAGGGACTTTAAATGGCCCAACAATCTATACCCAAAAATATTAATGTGTAAAACGAAGCATTTACGTTGAAATACTACTGCAAAATCAACTAAAATGATTTTGAATAACAAATATCTTACCTTTCAATAGAATACATCCAGCAATAATGTACCAGGCCACCTTATTTTACCTCATCAACTAGATGAACAGTTAGATGAATCATTACAGTAAAAATGACGGAGGAGACCAAAACTCTAAATGGCAAAGAGTTTCCACAATTAGATTTTGTAGCTTGTTTAAGTTTACAAGACTTAAACTTTTCAAACAAAACTGCCTGAAAAAGGAAAAAAACTTAACCAAAGTTGCAACAACCTGTCTTGGAAGCACATTGTGAATTGCTATGGTGTAACAACTGTTGTATAAGAATGTGATAATCATGAATTTTTAATCCAATTTTTTTTTTTGATTCAAATCAATATGACGAGATATATTACTTGAATAACCATCCAGCACTGAGATATTCTTTAAAGTCTTTAGGAAGGCCATTTTGTTGTTCTTTGGAATTGCAAATACAAAAAGTTTACACTCATCATTCTCGTCGACCCAAAGATCACGCCTTATGCCCATATCTTGTAGACCTCTTCGAGCCTTAGCATGATCCTTTGACTTTTCTTTATCATTTAACAAAGTGTATATAACACTGTCAAACACATTCTTTTCAATATACATCGGATCTAAATTATGGGGCAATGGGTTAAACTCCCAATATGGAAGATCAAAGAATATGCTTTTCTTCTTCCATTGTTGAGTTGCATCTTCCCCAACATTCTTTATCCGTTTTCTTTTCTGCAATTTTGATTGTCTTCCAAATGTGACATTGATATCTTTCACCTGCTACAAAATTTCTGACGCAGATAACTTTTTTGGAGGGGCCCTCTCTTCCATATTTCTATCAAAACGATGTCTCATCAGTCTAAATTTATGATTTCTTACCAAAAATCGACGGTGTCCAATAAAACACCACTTTTTACTATGACGAAGTCGACAAGGCTCTGCATCAAAATTACAAGAAGGACATACAAGACCAGTATGCGTGGTCTAACCAGATAAGATATCAAGTCCAGGAAAATTGCTAACTATCCACATAAGTGTTGCTCGCATTTTGAATATTTCATTCTTTGATGAATCAAAAGTATCCATACCTTCACTCCACAACTCATTCAACTACTTAATAAGTGGTTGTAGATATATATCTATGTTATTCCCTACTGTATGTGGACCTGGAATGATCATTAAGAGGATAAAATTTGACTTCTTCATACACAACTAAGGAGAAAGATTATAAGGAAATAAAACCACTGGCCAAATGTTGTAGTAAGTACTCATCGATCCAAAAGGATTGAAACCATCACTAGCTAGTCCTAATCGAACATTTCGACAATCAAAAGAAAATTCAGGATAATTTGTATCAAGCCTTTTCCATGCTCCACCATCTCGAGGTTACCTTAAGATTTCATCTTTGTTATCATCCTCTGTATTCCAACTCATATGCTCTACAATTTTAGAGCACGTAAATAATCTTTGTAATCTTGGTTTTAATGAAAAGTATAGCAAAACTTTTGTAGGTTTTTTTTGCTTCTTCTTTTGTTTCTTACTTGTACTAGGAGCATGATCAAGATTGTTATCCTTCCCGGGCTTCCATCTAGAAGTGTGAAAATTCTTGCATGATTCTGTATTAACATCATCTTCCCAGTACAACATACAATCATTTGGGAAAGCATCTATCTTGATACAATCAAGACACAACTTGTTGATAGTTTTCTTAGCCTCATAAAAAGATATAGGGATCTTTGCAAATTTAAATGGATCCTTAAGTAGATCTAGCCGCATAGTCATTCCCTTATCACTTAACCCAGACAAACACTTTATGTTATAAAGCTTTAACAAAAATTTCAACTTTGAGTACTTGGATCCTTCATACAAATCTTCACTTTCATATTTAAGCAATTCAAAATAATCTTTGTTATTTGAACCAGACAAATCATGTAAAAAGTTTCTTCTTCTCTCGCTACTTGTGACGGGCCTGCATCAATAGCCTCATGCCTTAAACCTCTGAATGCTTCATTAATCAATAATTCAATAAGATTTTCAAAAGGTGGTGTATCTTGAGCGACCTCTATGTTTCTGGAATTAGGCAAAACATTCATCTCCCCATGTATAACCCAAGTGACGTAATGTTAAGGGAAATCCTTGTCCATCAAATGGTGAAACATCACATTTTTTGTTTTTCACTTTGTAAAACCACATATAGCACATGGTCACTTTATTTTATATCCTATAGCTCCATTGGTAAATGCAAAATCTAGAAACAGATTCAAACCAAGCAAATACTCTGGTGTGTTTCTTGGTATTCCAATCCAAGATTTATCCATTGAAGAATTTAATGAATATGCAAAATATCACCTATAAGATTTCATAAAGAAGAAATTCGTAAATGAAAGCCCAAAATTAATAAGACACAATATAGAAAAGGATAACTGGAAAATTATTTTTGATATTCTTGAAACGATTGTCAGAATATCCAATGTGATCTCAGCCAACATCTCTAAGACCATAATTTATGCCTTCAGTTTCAAAACATACTTCCAAGTTAGTAAAACAGTAATAACTGGGTTCATATTCAAATATCTATAGAATAGGGAAGAAAGAACTAGGGTGGGTAGAGCAAAATGACTATAAGACTAAGCTCTGCCACATAAAATCGAAAAACTGCAACCTTATGCAACAAGCTAATGAACAGACATATCATACAATTATACAAATAACTAAAATTCAGCAGAGAACAATGATATAACAAGTGCAGATATAGATTATGGTTTATTCTGTAAAAATTCTTATAACAAACCGATGAGCATCGTAGCAAGCAATGCAATTCGACATGCAATCAAAACTACAACTATTTGAAAGTAGTGCAATGATGTGAAAATCAAACATGAGTTTTTAACGAGAACTAGAGTAAGAGTAATCAAATAATAACTGGAAGAAAGAGCTCTTTGATCATAGTTAGCTCCCTTAAACACCGATGAGGATGCAACAATCTACAACCAATGACAAGACATTTTCTTTTAATACAAAGCACTTGGATACAAGATTTAGTAACTATGCCATTTTCGTAATTTACCAAATATTTAGCATCAAATACTTCAACAAATAAAAGCAACATTGATTATCTTTGAAAAGCATTTCATATTGGTCATAATCAGAGAATAAGATGAATTATACCAGAGCCTTGATTTTCAATAATTTTCGTAGTCAACTACTAGTATGCTTGAATATAACAAAATTTGCAGCAGGAAAAACAGGTGAGCAAAAACCATCCACTTACAGTATAAAACTACAACTAATAGTATCCTACGCTTTTTCAGGCTAGGATATTATATCTCACTTTTGAATGCATAAAATACCAACAGTCCTATCTTTGAATAAAAATATCAGCATGGGAGCTAGTGGGCGATTCACCGTATGTAGTTTGCAACAGTTCCAACTCTCAACTGGTAGTCTAGAATCAAAATCTTCAATCTTCTCAAACTCCTTCCTACATGAAAAACAAATGTAAATACATATTGCAAATAGAATACCATTACATGCGAGATAATCAACAAGTGATAATCTTACAATCTATACCCTAAATCACATTAAAATCTGCCATATCTATGATGATAAGATCTACCCTAGTATCATACCCTAATATATTCTGACCACTAGATCAATACACTTAATCTACTACTAAAGAAATACCTACAGTAGTAGATACATACATAGGTTCATCATAAGTTTAACACAACAAATTCAACCTGTGATATTTCTGAATAGGTAGATCCGAGATCAAATTTAGGTAGACAATTTATCCAGTGAAATCCCACAAAGTGGAGTATGGGGAGGGTAGAGCATATGCAGACCTTACTCCTACCACATGGAGGTACAGAGGTTGTTTCCCGAATTGGCTCTCTAATAGGTAAAGCATATTTTAGAATGATCTATTCATTTTGCTCTTTGCACCAAGGTAAAAAGGAAAAAAATGTGATGTTTCAAGCTGTGGAGTAGAAAAACTTGGAACAGTAAGATGATTATTTCAGTTTTTTTTCTGTAAAACTGAATTAGGAAAAGAAAAAGAACTAGTAATCGCTTAGATTCGTGAAAATTGCTTTTGTGCCAGCTCATGATCAATACGATATTGTACATACACCCTATTACATGTTCCTCAACCTTGAGGGAACCCCTTGAAGCGCAGGCGCTCATGACATTTGTAATTGACTGTCTTGTATTTTTATCAAGTTTTCAATAGTTAGGATGATTTCGCCAATTATGGTTGGGCACTTCAACCATGGATGCATAGCGGTAAGAGCATTCTATTAGAAAATAGGTAAACATTTCTGAATAGGTAGATCCGAGATCAAATATTACCAAATTTAGATGATGACATTCTAAGATAGTACCTGTGATAACTATATATGAATCCACATCCTCTACCCTACTAGAAAAATTATAAAATTGTCATGTTAGTCCTTTGATAAGAAGTTGCATAGCTTCACTGAAATCTAATGCAAGAACTCTAATACCCTACCACCATATTTAGACGATAATAATAGAGCCTTCAGAGCCTATACCAGCTAACCCTACTGCCAATCCTACCTAATCATGGAGCAATATCTAATAAAGTGTACCAACTCACTACACTCAAAGAATCCCTAAATAGAAATGGCATGTGAGATGGTCATGATGAACCAAAATGGCCTCCACAACCTAAAAGATCAAAATATGTACTTCATGAAGCTAAGTCTGACCTAAGCTCTAATTGCTCTGCTCTCTGTATGCTCTCCATAATGCTAGATATGATGACCTCAATTGCAATGGCCGATCGGCGGAGTCAATTTAGGGGAAATGGAGTCAATTTGGGGAGGGGGGGGGATGAGAGAGAGGCTGGTTTAGGGGAAATGAGAGAGAGGGAGATTTGGGAGGGGGGGGAATGAAATCCCCGCAAATTTATAATTCTAGTGGCAAATTTTTAACCCCCGCATTTCATATAATTTTACGGAGGTTAAAATAATCCCCACAAATAAACCCCCGCAATTTAACACGTTTTTTGTAGTGGTAATAGGGAATCCAATAATAGGTTGGGGGCATTTGACTATTTTCCTAAAGCCTTTATAACTCAAGAAATAAATGCTTATTGCAAAACTTCTATCAAAGTAAGTAGGTTGCAATATTAAGCATAAAAATCAACCTATCAACTCGAGCACCGTAGCTATAGCTTCATTAGGAATAAGTTCTGTTTGTTCATAGTTTGATTCTTACAGTGCACTCCTCACAGTGACAACTATCCACTAAGAATAAAACATTGAAATATGTGTATAACCTCTCTAAAATAACATCAGTGTGGTACTTTGTGAGAGGTAATGGGTGAATCCTTTTGTCTTCTTGCTCCAAAATTCATTTGAACTTGGTCAAGAAATTCAAACCTACTTGAACTTGATTTTATTGATTTTTCCGACCTACATTTTCTCCTGATCAATGCTCTCTTTTCTTGTGTAAAAATATGGTAATGTTTTCATGTTGAGTTCTTGTTTCTAGATCTACCCGTTTATGCCATAATCTAATTTTCTCAAGAACTCCTTCTTGCACTTGAAATCTTCTTGTACCTGGTGACAACAGTCGTCTCTAGCTATAGCTATAGGATATATTTGACTAGGGGTGTACATAGGTCGGGTTAGTTTGGTTTTAATTAAAAAAAAAAAAAAATCAATCATGTTGGTTTATTAAAATTATATACCAAATCAAATCAATATAAAATTGGTTTTTTCGGTTTAGGTTTTAGTCAGGTTTTTTGAGTTTTCGATTTTTTTTATTTTTTTGGTTTTTTTTTATAATATTTAGTTTTTACAATTATATTGTGATTGAAGACTAGATCAAATATGTTTTCACTCATGTGTTAATGAAAAACCATAATTATGAAAAAATGAGGAGCGAAAAACTCTCTTGAAATTAAAAAGTGAGATGAAGAGTGAAAATTTTAGGTTTTAAGTTTATATTGAGTTTTGGATCATTTAATTAACAATTAATGGACAAATATTACAACTTAAAGGTAGAAATCTAAATATATACCTACATCTACTTTCAAATTATTGAAAATTACTAAAACTAGTTGAAAAAGTATTTAAAAAGTAGATTATAATTAATATTTTATGTATAAAAAAGTTTGAATATTGTATATATATATATATATATATATATATATATATATATTATGTCGGTTTGATTCGGGTTCGATTTGATTTTTTTTTGTCAACACCAAACCAAACCAAGAATGGTCGTTTTTTTTCTAACGCCAAACCATAAGTCGTTTTTTTTTCTCGGTTTGATTTGATTCGTCGGTTCGACTTGACTTGACGGTTTGATCTATACACCTTTATATTTGACTATGCACAAACTTTAAGAAATTAAAGAAAATGAAACTCATGAGCTTCCTTTTTTATCTTCTACAGGTCCTTCTTTCCATTTTAGCTGCAATTGTTGACTTAAAATATTTAATAGAGATCTATTTTATTAAACTAGATATATTAATTATATTTTAAAAAATATAAATTTGAGTATTATATATTTTATATATTCATTTAGTGGTTAGGATAATATTGAAAGAACATGATAAATTTTTCTTGATTTTACAAATAAGATAATTGAATTAAAATAAATATTTCTAATAAAATGGTCAACTAAAACAAAACGGAGAGTCGTAATTAACAAATGAAGACGCTAAAGATAGCTTATTGTTTTCACCAATGGAAGACATTAAAATGCTTTACTAGCTTGGTCTCTCTCTAGACATTAAAGATAGCTCATTGCTTTCACTAATGGAAGAAATTAAAATGCTTTACTAGCGTGGTCTCTCTCTAACATTTAGCTTAGTCCTTGAGCCGCCTCTATTATGACAATGGAAGTACTTTGTAAAAGGCGGTTCTTGGGTACGGCTAATGAAGCCTTAGCTTTATTCCTCAAATATTAAAGGCCTAAAAATATGTGTTTTACTATAATTTTTTTAGTTCAAAATAAATGAATATTTAAGTTATTTTTTAATATTTAAAATTAATGAATTTTTTATTCTTTAAGAGATATATTAGAAATTTCTTTCAATTTTATTTTTCATTTACAATTTTTAGATTATGAGTTCTAAGAGATTTCATTGATTTTATGGAAAAGAGGCAAATATACCATTGAACTATGATAAATATGTATACTCTCCGTCATATTTTGAGTACATATATATTCCTACCGTTAATAAAATGGTACGTATTCTCACAGTAATGGTATGTATTCTCACAGTAATGGTAGAAGTATATGTGTACCCAAAGTATGACAGAGGAATATACGTACCATTTATTTCTTTTTCGTTTTAATTTTTTTATCCCAAATAATTAACCCAAACCCACTATGCGACCCAATAAATTCATCGAACTTCATTGTAAACCAACTCGATCCGACCTCTATTTTTTGTTACAAATCCGATACATACTTCCTCTGTTTTTTTCTCTTAAACATGAACCCCAATCAAATTGTAGTGGTTGATTTCTGCTGCCAGTTGGTGTTTACTGGTTGGAGGGAGTAGATATTTGGTCGGAGCTAGGGGTGCGACGATGGTTCGCCGTTGGGGTGTTTCCGATTCGACAGAGACAATGACTATGTGGTGACGGAATTTTGCTGGAAATTAAAACGTGGAAAATTTAATTTATTTGGTGTTGTTTATAGGTGTTATGAGTTACTGATTTTTTTGGGGGGGAATTGATAGTAATGGTTGTTATCATATTGTTTGTGTATATCGTTATAGGGATGAGAAAAATGTATTTGCTATAGATATCAGTCTCTTGAGTTTTAATTAAGAGTGGATCGGGTAGTGGATTTATTGGCTTGAGTTGTGGGTTTAGATTAATTATATAGAATTAAAGAATTAAAATAAAAAAGGAACAAATATATCTCGAACTATGATAAATGGTACGTATATACCCTCTGTCATACTTTGGGTATACATATACCCCTATCGTTAGTGTGAGAGGCATATATGTACCATTTCATTAACGGTATGGGCATATATGCACCCAATGTATGACGGAGGGTATATACGTATCATTTATCATAGTTCGGAATATATTTATCCCTTTTTCATTGATTTTATTTTAAATGATAATTATGCAAAATGTTACTTGAGTTAAATTTATTACACAAAAAATATTCCACTTATCATTAATTACATAAAATGACCTTTCGATAAAAGTTGTTATTAAATCTAGCCGGTTGGCCTAATTAATTATGGCAAAAAGGCCAGTTGGCCAATTGCCTTTGATTTCTTGCTTTTTGATTTTTTTTAATTGTGAAATCTTGTATGACCTAAAAATTTGATAAAATTTGTGATTTTGTGTGATTTAACTTTTTTATCCCTCTCTGTAGTTGCATTATGGTATTTCTATGGTGTGGGAGTGATTGACATGTTTTCCGATGCATTTTGGTATCATTTATGTGATATTGTGGTTTTTGATGGTTTTGGGAGCCTTATTTTAGACTTATGGGGATATCTTTAGATCCGTGCAATGGATGACCGAACAGACTATGCTATCAGCTCCGAAATATCAATTTTAGGCTAGGTAAACCTTTGGTTTGGATCCCGGTGCACCCGAGCTCATTTTGACCTATTGATCGGAAAGTTGGAAAATTAAAAATATGAGTGTGGGACCCACATTTGATCGAAATGACCTCGGATAGAAAATACGACTTTGCCAGAAGATCCGAAATGTTGATTTTAGGGTATTATCTTGTTTGTTATGATTTTATGGCTTTTAAATCTCATTTCGATCCTCGATTTGAAAAATTATGATTTCGAATTTTGGGGGTCAACTTTGTGAAAATAATATTTTTTTCGAAAATCTGACATCGTCTACACGTCCGAAACATCAAATTTAGTATGGTAGCATAGTTCGTTTGTATATATCGGACTCCAAACGAATTTCGAGCACCCCGTCGAAATTCGAATTGGACTCAAAAATGAAAAATCTGTCGCAAATTTCAGTTTTGGGTATAAAAACAACTTTCCCTCTTTTTGGCCCATTTTGTTTATTTTTCATCTCTTCTCTTGGAAGTTAAACCCTAAAATAGTGTGGGAGATTAAAAGTAAAGTTTGTGAGAGTTTAGGAAGCTAGATTAACACTTATTTCTTGGTTTTATTACAGATTTAATGTAATAATTCACCATTTTCTTAGTAATTTCTTGATTAATTTCTCAAAACCTCAAAAATCTTAGGGCTTGATTTTAAACTCCAATTTCATTTTTTTTCACTTGAATAATGTTTTTATCTTATAATTACTAGTTTTTCATCAATTTAACCTTCAAAACAACTCTGATTCCTGATTTTAACCCTAATTTCAAAGATTTTATCCGGTAAAGCTTAAAAATAGTTTTTCTTCGATTTTAACCTCGTTTTTGACTCGATTTAACTTGGATTTTAAGCTGTGTGTTCCTAAAAATATGGGAAATATGGTTTTGAAGTAAAGTTTTGATTTTGCCCTTCTTTTTTGAAAAATCTATTTTGGGGATCCGTTTTGACCCAGAACTAAAAGTAGTCAATATGGGTGTCGTTGGTTTTATTTTGATGAGTAGATTTCATATTTGATGTTTTTAGTGGAGTGCTAGACTGTTCATGAAAAGTAAGGTCGTGGGTTCGAAGTGTAGCGGACCGGTTTTGACTTTTGAGGTAGGTCATGGCTTAACTCTTTCAGACTAAGTTGGGTAGTAAATGATGATATAAAATGCATGTTAAGGGTGGAAACTAATCATGAAAAATGGCTATTTATGTGTTGTACCCGTGTGGGGGCCTATATGTGATGTAATTGTTGAAATTGAGTTATTATGTAATATGTATGACCGTGTGTGGTCCTATGTGATATTAATAGCCCTGAATACATGTGAATAATTATGTTGTGTTGTTAAGATGCTTAATATGGTACCATTGGTATATTGTTATTATATTTATACTTTATTTGGCATATGAGACATGTGGAAATTCGTTGATATAACTGAAATAATGAGTGGATATTGGCTCACATGGTTGTGGAAATATATCATTGTGGTTGGTTGTGAAAATACTCATTGTGATTGGTTGTGAACATTACATCCTCATATCATACTCATTCATGAAACATTGGTACCACTGTAGCAACATCTGAGAAACACTGACAACACCTTTTTAAAACCCTCTCCGAGGGATGTGCCGAGGGGATATTGTAACACCTTATAAAACCCTTTTCGAGGGATGTTCCAAAAAGGATATATGAGATATATGGATTGTATACGGGTTAATGAACCCCCCATGAGTCCTGCATTGGGAGGCTTGCCTCCGTAGGTGTATACGGGGATTGTGCGATGATCCCGGAGGTTGTGTGATGACCTCGTGCATCATCATCATCATTATCATTATCAAATACATTGCACTTACTTTATTGTCTTAATTTTTTTGTATTGTCATATTGACTTGTCATCTATGTATTTATCGTATCTTCTTTTACTTGTATTTGATGATCTTGTATATGCATGTTCCCCCTTGTTCTTCTTATATGTGATAGTATACGTACTTTTGTTCTATCTTGGTGTGATGTTGCAATATATATGAGATATATTAGAATTGTTAGTGAAAGCGGTGTGGGTTATCTTTGTGGGATATTTTCTGATTGCAGGTAACGTGCCCTTAGTGTATATTTTGTATTCTTTATTTACTACTTTGCTTGGTCGGCCTATGATACCTACCGAGTACAAGTGGACCATACTCATGCCTATTGCGCCTTTTCAATGCAGGTCCTAGCTCAAGTGCACCTTAGCTTGATTGACTCGGGCGATTGTTAGAGCTTTTAAGACAGCGGTTGGACATTCATGCATTCGAAGTTCACCTCTATCTTTCTACAGTAGTTACGCCATTATTAGTATTTGGAGACAGATATTATTCCTTTGTGGTTATTTTTCTGATGTATTTGACTCTTGGATTGTATTAGTAGTTCTTATACTATTGACACCTGATTTTGGGCATAATTAATATTTTGGATAATTTCTTTCTGCATTGTTATGATTACTTATATGGTTCGTCTTTGTTCTAGAAGCCTTACCTTGGGATATTTCTGTCTTTTCCTCTTTTCATATCAGTTTGGGTGATAGGCTTAATTTTCAAGTTACGTCGGGACAAGTTCCATCATGACCCTCGTTATTGGGTTATGACAAATCTAAACTGCACAAACTTTAATTTTTTCTGATTCGATTGATTTTTTCAGCGAGGATTGATTTGTTGTTAATAGGGATGGAATAGTTGGAGCAGTTAATATTTTGTCGGAGTTGGATTTTTAAGGAGATAGGGACTGCGCAAAGTTGAGTTAATTTGCTCTAGTGAAGGTCGGCGGTGTTGGATGGTAGAGCACGTTTGGTAGTTGACTAGTTGTTTGAGTGATGGCTAAAAATAGGTGTTGCAGTGTCGCGCCTCATTTTTTATGAAAGTCGAGATTCGATGTGACAACTTTTTTAGGATGATTTAAAGAGAAGAGTCGTCACCTAACGAATTAAGGTGCATTAGGGCATCATTCCAAGCTAATTATGAACTATTTAATTAGTCTATGTCACCAAAAATTTGGGTACGGGTTCAAATTACCTCGAAAGAAAAGTGTTAAGAAACTTTCGAGGTTCACAAATGTGGATCCCGACCGAATTCGTATGTTAAGTGAGAAATTCTATGTGATAAGCAAAAGTCAATTATTTTTAATATTATTAACTAAGTTATTAAAATAAATAAGCTAAATATGCATCTCAATTATTTTTTAATTATTAATTATCTAAGTGATAACAAGATGCGTAAATAAGAAAAAACAAATGTGAATTAGATAAGCGAGGAGACAGAAGTTGCATAATTTGTATAACAAAAGATTCACTTAAAGAATAAGTCTAAATTACCCCAAATAAATAAAACACTCAAAGTAAAGATTTCACGACCCAAAAATGAGGGTCATGATGTCACTTGTCGTGGCGTACCTTGACAAGTAAGCCTAACACCCAAACTGATACAAAAAGAGGAAAAGATAGAAATATACCAAGGTAAGGCTTTTGGAACAAAGCCGAACCATACAAGTAATCATAACAATGCGGAAAAGATTATCCAAAATACCGATCATGCCAAAAACCAGGTGTCAATAGTGTAAGAACTACTAATACTATTCAAGAGTCAAATACATCAGAAAAATACCCACAAAGAAATAATATCTGTCTCTAAATACTAATAAAGACATAACTACTATAAAAAGATACAGGTGAACTTCGGACGCATGAATGTCCAACCGCTACCTTGGAAGCTCCAACAATCGCCTGAGTCAAGCAAGCTGAGGCGCACTCGAGCTAAGACCTGCACCAAAAGGACGCAGTAGGTATGAGTACGGTTCACTTGTACTCAGTAGGTATCATAGGCCGACCAAGCAAAATAGTAAATAAAGCATACAAAATATACACTAAGCGCACGTTGATGATAGGCGAATTTACACGCCTATAGCACTATATTTTGCCCATATTTTAGCCTAGTTTTGAGAACAAATTATATATTTCATGCACTTTTAGTCCATTTTCCTGTAAGTGAGCTAACGAACATGATTAGCAAAGTTTCAGGTATAAATGATGCAGAATTCAGCATTTTATGGATAACTTGACGCCAAAGAAAGCTTCACGAAAGGAGAAAAGCCAATCTTGGACGCCAAGGACTAAAGATGGCGCATGGAAAATCTGTCCCGGGCTAAAACAGCATTTCTGAAGACTTTGGGGACTAGCAGTAATTTATTAGGATTAGGATAATGATACATTAACCTAGTACAATTGGGTTAAGTATTTCATTAGCTTATTAGGATTAGGATAATGATACATTAACCTAGTACAATTGGGTTAAGTATTTCATTAGCTTAGTAGGATTTGGTTAAGCATTCCATTAGCTTAGTAGGAATAGGATATGGGTATTATAAATACCCTATCTTGCTAGAGATTTTAGAACATCTCAGAACATATTCTTTCATTAATTCTATTTTTCTTCTTCTATTCTTAAATTCTGCAACAAGAGAAACGTTACCTTGCTAAGGAATTCACGCCTAACGCCTACCACACCATTACAAACGTGAAATCTTTATTGTGGTATAACAACAATGTCAATTGTGATTTCCTTCGCACTCATGGGTAACTAAACTTCTCTGTTGGGGTTATGGAAGCCGAATGAGATACTATCTATTGCTGTGAGCTTGTGAGTTCGTGACACGTATGTTGCTTATATCATTATTCTCTTCATCTTAATCTAAATTCTTTGTGGTTGCAAACGCAAGAATACGCCAGTATAACATTTAACTTGTTCGAAAGAAAGGTTATCTGTCTGGAAAAGAGATAATGTCAAGGTAGTAGGGTCCCATCCCCTATTAAAAAGTTAGTGCCGTAACTGGATTAACCTCTTGGAGAATTCGTACCGTTAGATACGCTTTAAGCTCGAAAGAGTTAAAGTGAAATAATCCTCGAATAGGCCGAAAGACGCCTGGATTTACCATCGAATACAATTCTCTATAAGCACATACATGTCTGAATTCAACACACTCATAGTCAATAGAGACGTATAACTCAGAAGGTGGACATAACCCCAACTCCTCAATTCTCATTGTTTACATCTTACTAAAACATTCTTTCTCTTTTTACTTTGCTATAGCCGTTTTTAGCTACTATTTGGTTACATTACTTGCACAACAAGAATTCCCCCTTTTTTGAGACTTTCACTAAAAGTCTAGTAATCTTCACTTACTTGTTGACCAAGCTATTCCCTGTGGGATCGATACCCAACCCAGGTTGGGTTCTATATTTGCTAACGACCGCTTTACACTCCTACGAGAGCTGTAGATTGAGCGTTATCAAAAATTGGCGCCGTTGCCGGGGAATACAAGTGTCAATTAAGTTCGTAATAATTACTAGACCCTTTGGTCAAAGATTCTCGTACTTTTACTTTTAGTTTTTGTTTTTGTTTACTGCAGGTTTTTATTCAGTGCATGCCCCATACCCGAAGTTCTGGTCAACCGTTATTACCTATCAATCCTGAACCACAACGTATTCGCAGAATGGAGGCACAACACACAATTGAAAGGATGGCTGCTCAACAGGAACAGGTGAGACTAGCTGCGCTAGCCGCCGCTCAAGTGCATCAACAGAATATTGATAACCCTGGGCGAGCAACAAATTCTGACGATGAAGATCTAGGTGATGACAAACTACTAAACCCTAGGCATGCCACTGAGATCGCAACACCTTCCAACTGAAGAGATCGTCAAGCTAGGTTTAGGCCTGAACGCCAAGCTATGCAACCAGCTTTTGACGATGATGATGATGATCTTGATGGAGCCGGAGCCACAGGAGCTATTATTCCCCCACCATTAGCGCCCGGAGCCAAGTTCAACATCACAAGCACCATGATTCAGTTATTGCAACTCAAGGGATTATTTGGTGGACTAGCAGGCGATGATCCGAATATGCATCTCATCAACTTTATTTCTACATGCAAGTCATTTGACAATCCTGGTGTTGGTTAGAATGCAATTCGATTACGTCTATTTCCATTGTCTCTGTCTGGGGAGGCAACTCTATGGTTGAATGGGCTGACTCCTGATTCTATTACAAATTGGAGGCAATTGAGAGACGCTTTCCTAGAAAGATTCTTTCTGCCATCCAAAAGAGCACAATTGAGAGATGAAATCAACAACTTTCGTCAGCTTCCCACTGAAGCTCTTCATGAAACATGGGAGAGGTTCAAGACAAAGCTAGCGAGGTGCCCAAACCATCATATGACTAATGTTCACCTAATGGAGATATTATATAGAGCCCTGAATTCAATAACTAAACCAGTGGTGGATAATGCGGCTGGAGGATCCTTTATGGATCTCACCTTTGGTCAAGCAAGCAATATGCTAGATTGTATGACGAAACAATGTAGAGCTTGGCATACCAGGGATTCTGAGGTAGCAAGCCCCACTTTATCTATTAGCATAACTGCAGACCAAAGAAAAAGACAAGAAGAACGTGATCAAGATATGGCGCACATGAAAACACAAGTGGATCTTCTTACAAAGCATTTATTATCAGGGAAGACCGAAAAAGTGAAAGCTATTGCGTCAAAAGGAAGAGACGAATCTGATTCGGAAGAGGAAGCCAACTACTTAAACAATCAGGGGGGTTTCCGAGGCAATGCCCAAGGAAACCAAGGTCGGAACTATCAGGGTAAATCTGGAAACATGGACCAAGGTAGTTGGAAGAACAAGAATGACAGTAGTGGTTTGTATGTTCCCCCTGGAAGACGTGACGCCACCACATCTAGTTCTGGAAGTATGGAAGACATGATGGATAAACTATTGAAAGGAGTGGAAGCAACTAGCGCGGGAGTAACGGAGGTAATAAATGATTTGTCCTCTATGAAGCAATTAGTTGATTCACATTCCACTTTAATCAAGCAAATAGAGCAGCAATTGAGCCAACTTTCAGCAGCACTCAATCAAAGAAAGACTGGCACTTTACCTAGCGATACTATGCAAAATCCAAGGAATGAGGGATCATGTATGGCTATTACTACTCGAAGTGGTAAGGCGCTGGAAACTTCATCTAAGGGCAAACAAGTGGTCGACGATGTAGCAGACATTGATGACAAGGCAAAAGGAGAAACTGCCGTAGAATCCACCCACAACGTCCATGACGGTACACCGAGTATGTTGCAGCCTGAAAAGGCTGAAAAACGAAGGCAAGAGGAGAAGAAAGCCGTGGAGAGAACAACTCCATACCCACCACCACCTTTTCCCCAAAGATTGAAGAAGGTGGCGGATGATACGAAGTTCAGCAAATTCATGACTATGTTAAAGCAGCTGACCATTAATGTTCCATTGGTGGAAGCACTTGAACAAATGCCTGGGTATGCAAAATTTATGAAAGATCTTTTGACGAAAAAGTGGGCAGTAAGCTATGAGCCGGCAGATAATATTCATCATTGCAGTGCAATTGCCACAAGGTCCTTAGTACAGAAGAAGACAGACCCTGGTGCTTTCACTATTCCTTGCACGGTTGGATCTATGAATTTTGCTAAGGCATTGTGCGATTTGGGAGCTAGCATCAATTTGATGCCACTATCCGTCTACAGAAAGTTGGGGTTGGGCGACCCTACACCAACCAATATGCGGCTCGTGATGGCAGATAGGTCGATAAAACGACCTGTGGGTATCTTGAATGATGTGTTGGTGAAGGTGTCTACCTTCATTTTTCCTGCAAACTTTGTGATTTTGGATTGCGAGGTGGATTCTGAAGTTCCCATAATTTTGGGACGTCCTTTCCTTGCAACAGGAAGTGTTCTTATTGACATGAGAGCTAATGAGCTTTTATTTCGGTTGAATGACGAAGTGGTCCGCTTTGATATATGCAAAGCAATGAAGCAGCCCAGCGATATGAATGTGTTCTCTGTAGCTGATGTTCATCATGAGGATAAGAAAACATTATCTGTAGAGAAACAGCTTACTGTTGAGCCATTGTCTGTTGCGCCACTGAATGTTGAGCATGAGGACGATGAAGATTATGAAGAACTTATGGGTGCTCTAACAAAAATAGAGTCCTATTCCCATACTCCTAAGCAACCGGACCGTGATCTTAAGAATCAACCGTCACCAACAGCGAAGACTTCCCTTGAAGGGCCACCAATGCTAGAATCGAAAGAGCTCCCCGATTATCTAAGGTATGTGTTCTTGGAAAGTATAAATATACTTCCGGTGAGTGCGGATGATTTAAGTAAACAACACGTAGAGGCTCTCATCTCTGCTCTGAAGAGATACATGAGAGCTATGGATTGGACTATTGATGATATAATTGGTATCCCTCCTGGGATAGGCATGCACAAGGGTCATCTCGAAGAAGATTGCATGCCTACAAGTAAGCCTCATTATCGTCTGAATCCATTCAGAAAACAATCCACCATCTATCTCGACGAAGTCTAAGTACTCGAGGTAGCTATGTCGTGCCGCGACAATAAATCAAGCGCTAGATGGGAGGCAACCCATCGTTTATCATTTTTCATTTTTTTGTCTTTCTCTCATTCTAGTACGTGTTTCGTTTTTGATAAATAAAAATCCAAAAATAAGAGTCGTGCCACGACCAAAACTAAGGCGCTTGATGGGAGGCAACCCATCGTACTAATCGTTTTAATTGGTTTTGAGCGAATGTAGGTGCAAGAGGTATAAAACGAGGAGATCGATTTCAGATGCGATTTGGACGTATGGCATGGTAAAGGTGGTAAGTTAGGAATTAAGATGCATAAGGCTATGGATTGAGCATTGCTCATGACAAAATAGGCATCGAGCAAGGCTAGGCCTAGGTAAAACTAGGCCACGAACAAGGCAAAGCCTATACTATAGCCTAAGGTCTCGGAATCTAGTGTGTCATAGCATAGGCGCCGCCCATGCCCAAGTATGCCATAGCATAGGCGCCGCCTATGCTAATGTCTTTTGTCTCTTAATCTCATATGCCATGCTAAAGGCGCCGCCTATGCTCACCAAATGCTTTGCAAAAGGCGCCGCCTATGCTCACCAAATGCTTTGCAAAAGGCACCGCCTATGCTCACCAAATGCTTTGCAAAAGGCGCCGCCTATGCTCACCAAATGCTTTGCAAAAGGCATGGCCTATGCTATGGCATTCTGCTCAACTAGGCAAAGCATTAGGCACCGCCTATGGTCACTTTTTGTCTCCAAAACCGATTTTAAATGGGTCAAAACCCGACCCATTCTTTTCCTATATAAAGGAGACTTAGTCTTGAAACACAAACACATTGAAAACTTGACCTAGGCGCCGCACATACTCTCCAAATCATCTCAAAACTTTTCTTTTTGCTCTCCCACTTCACAAGAACATCTCCAAAGGCTTCAATCACGTAAGTACTCTTTTGTTCTTCATCTATTTTTCGTAAGTGCTACGTTGCTATGTCTATTATGAATTGCTAAATCTTGAAGAAGTATTGGAGATGTGAATGTGTTTGAATTGTTGATACACAACCAAGTGAGTGAACATATACGTTAGGATGATCTTAACTTGTTTCCGACTTCAATTCGATTTTGATGCATTGTCATACTACTTGCGGAATTGCTATAGTCATGAACATTGCATACTCTTGTCACTTGAATACTTACATGTTGGGATGTCTTGCTCATCGGAATAAGACTTATAGTTGCCTACCGACATAGGAGATTGTGATTATTGATAGAAACTATACCATGATGTAATCCCTATGTAGAAGTTTTGATATACCTAACATGAAAGTATTGCAAAGATTGCAAGAAGTGTTACATAGATGAATTTCTTGTTGGAATATAGCCCCTAAAACGTATGTCGATGAAGTCTGAGTAATCGACCACTTTCACTTCACTAGTCTGTACTAACAAACTAAGTGTGGGGTGGTGCCACTACTGCTTGTTTATAGATTGTATCCATCGAGATGATGCTAACATGAACATTGTTTTAAGTCTCAGGTACAATGGCACCCAAAGCAAGACAAGGCAAAGATAAGGCTACCACTTCACAAAAAGGCAAGAAAAGAGGCCGAAAAGAGCAAGGAGAACCCTCCTCGCTGCAAATACCTCGACTCACTCTTGGAATTAAGTGGGATACTTATGAGGAACTTTTGAGGATGACGACTCTGATGATGATTCCGATGCAAGGGGTATGACCCCAGACATAGAGGATGAGTCCGACTAACCAGGTTCTTCTTATTTATTTTCCACTGAGGACAGTGTGTCCCGTCTAAGTGTGGGGTGCTGGTATTTGCATGCTATACTTCTCCATCCACATTTGCATTTATTTATGTTTTTTTTCAGTAGTTAAAATTTTTTTTAACTTAGCATTGCATGAAATTATTATAATAGGCAGCATGAGATTATGACAAGAGTTTGTGCTAAAATCATGACTATTGAGACGTTTAGGCTCTAATTGTGACTCACTATGTGATATTGTTTGGTTTAATTCCTTCATCTGTTGGGTCAAGAGTCTATACTACTCCCAATAAAGTCGACCATGTGCCTTGTGTGTGTGAGCTAATAGTATATTCTGTGCTTGTGGCTGATGCTAGAACTTGCCTGGTATGTATGTAAAGCGAAAATAAGGAGTGTAAGTTTAGGAGATGATTTAGGCATTTCTTTGGCAACCTATATTTGTTTACCTTCATTTTTACCTACCCATGGACATTATCCTAGTTAACCCTTTTGAGCCTTTAGCCTATTTTCTTTGACAACCTCATATGTAAGCCTAATCCATTTTTTTAAGACCATAATTTGATCCAAATTCCTAAGTGCTTTAAAGTGTAAAGTCATGTGACAAAATGAGAGGAAATTGGGTGAGGATGATGCTTTAGAATGCATTGGTGCTTGAAATTGCTATGAAAAAGAAGTGCTATCATAAGAGGTATGTTATGAAAAGAAAAAGGAAGAAAAAACTGAAAAGTTAGTCATGTTTAAAATCGAAAAACAAAAGAGGAGAAAAAGGGTGGTAGAATAAATGAAAGAAAGGTTGTTAGAAAGAAAAGTGCTAATGACACAATGTGATGTATTAAAGCGCTTAGGAACATAGTCACTATTTTTGGCCAAAATAGTCCTACCCGTCCCTTAGCCTACATTACAACCATCAAAAGACCTATTTGATTCTAAGCTTAGCATTCTGACACTTAGTGGAGCATTACACTAAGGGCAAGCCTATGGTCATCAGTTGCTGCATATGAATTCTTTGTGAGAGTGAGAGCAAGGATATTTTGATACCAATGTTTGAAAAATATGCTATACTTGTGAGTGATTATGGGTAATATATTGTGAGACACACATGGTTGATGAGTTTTGGGTAGTTGTGTATGATTCTTTGTGCCTTAACTTTTGAATATGAGTTGACCACCATCACGAGTCTATGTTGGAGGCTAAATGGTCTCTACTAATGATCGGAAAACTACTCTTTGTTGATAATTGTTGTGCTTGTCTTGACGAATATTTTATGTTGTTGCTGTGAAACCCTAAGTTGATGTTTAGAGGGACATGATATTTTGTTCGAGGACGAACAAAGCTTTAAGTGTGGGGTGTTGATGATAGGCGAATTTACACGCCTATAGCACTATATTTTGCCCATATTTTAGCCTAGTTTTGAGAACAAATATATATATTTCATGCACTTTTAGTCCATTTTCCTGTAAGTGAGCTAACGAACATGATTAGCAAAGTTTCAGGTATAAATGATGCAGAATTCAGCATTTTATGGATAACTTGACGCCAAAGAAAGCTTCACGAAAGGAGAAAAGCCAATCTTGGACGCCAAGGACTAAAGATGGCGCATGGAAAATCTGTCCCGGGCTAAAACAGTATTTCTGAAGACTTTGGGGACTAGCAGTAATTTATTAGGATTAGGATAATGATACATTAACCTAGTACAATTGGGTTAAGTATTTCATTAGCTTATTAGGATTAGGATAATGATACATTAACCTAGTACAATTGGGTTAAGTATTTCATTAGCTTAGTAGGATTTGGTTAAGCATTCCATTAGCTTAGTAGGAATAGGATATGGGTATTATAAATACCCTATCTTGCTAGAGATTTTAGAACATCTCAGAACATATTCTTCCATTAATTTTATTTTTCTTCTTATATTCTTAAATTCCGCAACAAGAGAAACGTTACCTTGCTAAGGAATTCACGCCTAACGCCTACCATACCATTACAAACGTGAAATCTTTATTGTGGTATAACAACAATGTCAATTGTGATTTCCTTCGCACTCATGGGTAACTAAACTTCTCTGTTGGGGTTATGGAAGCCGAATGAGATACTATCTATTGCTGTGAGCTTGTGAGTTCGTGACACGTATGTTGCTTATATCATTATTCTCTTCATCTTAATCTAAATTCTTTGTGGTTGCAAACGCAAGAATACGCCAGTATAACATTTAACTTGTTCGAAAGAAAGGTTATCTGTCTGGAAAAGAGATAATGTCAAGGTAGTAGGGTCCCATCCCCTATTAAAAAGTTAGTGCCGTAACTGGATTAACCTCTTGGAGAATTCGTACCGTTAGATACGCTTTAATCTCGAAAGAGTTAAAGTGAAATAATCCTCGAATAGGTCGAAAGACGCCTGGATTTACCATCGAATACAATTCTCTATAAGCACATACATGTCTGAATTCAACACACTCATAGTCAATAGAGACGTATAACTCAGAAGATGGACATAACCCCAACTCCTCAATTCTCATTGTTTACATCTTACTAAAACATTCTTTCTCTTTTTACTTTGCTATAGCCGTTTTTAGCTACTATTTAGTTACATTACTTGCACAACAAGAATCCCCCCCTTTTTGAGACTTTTACTAAAAGTCTAGTAATCTTCACTTACTTGTTGACCAAGCTATTCCCTGTGGGATCGATACCCAACCCAGGTTGAGTTCTATATTTGCTAACGACCGCTTTACACTCCTACGAGAGCTGTAGATTGAGCGTTATCACACGTCACCTACAATCAGAAAATGTCCCACAATGGTAGCCCACACCGCTTGCACTAACAGTTCTAATATATCGCATATATTGCAACATCACAACAAGATAGAACACAAGTATGCATTATTTCACACATAAGTAGAACAAGAGGGAACATGCATATACAAGATCATCAAATACAAGTAAAAGCAGATAACACAATTACATAAATGACAAGTTAATATGGCAATACAACACAATATAAACACAATAAAGTAAGTGCAATGTATATGATGATGATGATGATGCATGAGGTCGTACAACCTTCGGGATCATCGCATAATCTCATTGGGGGTTCGCCAACCCGTATACAATCCACATATATCATATCTTCTTTCTAGCATATTCCACAGAAATGTATTATCAGGTGTTGCCAGTGTTTCTCAGATGTTATCACGGTGGTACCAATATTTCATGAATGAGTATGATATGAAGATGTAATGCTCGCAATCAATCACAATGAGTATTTCCACAACCAACCACATGATATATTTCCACAACCAACCACATGATATATTTCCACAACCAACCACAATGATACATTTTCACAACCACATGAGCTAAT
The DNA here is from genome assembly GCA_030864215.1 of Capsicum pubescens. Lineage (NCBI taxonomy): Eukaryota > Viridiplantae > Streptophyta > Magnoliopsida > Solanales > Solanaceae > Capsicum > Capsicum pubescens. The sequence goes on along the minus strand of CM061544.1, from coordinate 255,636,192 downwards.
ATCCACTCATTATTTTTTTTTCATCCATAAATTTCCACATGTCTCATATGTCAATAAAGTGTGAATATAATCATAATACACCAATGGTACCACATTAAGCATTTTAACAACACAATACAATTATTCACATGTATTCAAGGCTATCAATATCACATAGGACCACACACGGTCACACATATCACATAATATCTCAATTTCGACAATTATATCACATATAGGCCACAATACGGCCACAACACATAGATAGCCATTTTTCATGATTAGTTTCCACCCTTAATATGCATTTTATATCATCATTTACTACCTATCTCAGTCTAAAATATTTAAGCCATAACCTACCTCAAAAGCCAAAACCGATCCGCTACACTTGAATCCGCGACCTTACTTTTCATGAATGATCCCGAACTCTACTAAAAACATCAAATATGGAATCTACCCATCAAAAAAAAATTAACGACAACCATATTGACTACTTTTGATTCGGGGTCAAAATGAACCGCCGGAATGGGTTTTCAAAAAAGAAGGAAAAATTAGAACTTTACATCAAAAATATATTCCCCATATTTTCAGGAACCTACAGCTGAAAATTCAAGTTAAATTGAGTCAAAAACGAGGTTCAAAGCGAAGAAAAACCACTTTTGAGCTTTACCGAGTAAATTCTTTGAAATTCGGGTTAAAATCAAGAATCGAAGTTGTTTTGAAGATTAAATTGATGAAAAACTAGTAATTATAAGATAAAAATATTATTCAAATAAAATTGGAGATTAAAATCAAGCCTAAAATTTTTGAGGTTTAGGGAAATTTATCAAGAAATTACTAAGAAACTATGAATTCTTACCTTAAATCCGTAATAAAATCAAGAAATAGGTGTTAATCTAGCTTCCCAAGCTCCCACAAACTTTAATTTTGAGTCCCCACACTATTTTAGGGTTTAACTCTCAAGAGGCAAGATGAAAAATGAGCAAAATAAGCCCAAAAACTGGTATAAATAGAGCAGATTTTTCTGCACAGCTTTTGCAAAAAAAGCTATTTTTTTAGTCCAATTCGAACTTCGATGGGGTGCCCGGAATTCGTTCGGAGTTTGATATATGCAAAGGAACTATGAAACCACACTAAATTTGATGTTTCGGACGCTATGGCGATATCAAAATTTTAAAAAAACATCATTTTCACAAAATTGACCCTCAAAATTTGAAATCACAATTTTCCAAATCGAGGGTCGAAATGCGATTTAAAAGCCGTAAAATCATACCAAACATGCTAGCACCCTAAAATCGACATTTCAGATTTGCTGGCGAAGTCGGATTTTCCATCCGAGGTCATTTCGGCCAAATGTAGGCCCCACACCTATATTTCTAATTTTCAACTTTCCGACCAATAGGTCGAAATAAGCTCGGGTGCACGGGACCCGAACCAAAGTTTTACCCAATCTACAATCAATATTTCGGAGTTGCTGGCGCAGTCCGATCGTCCATCTGTCGCATGAATCAAAAGATATCCACATAAGTCCAAAATAAGGCTCTCGAATCCATCAAAAACCACAATATCGCATAAATAATACCAAAATGCATCAGAATCATGTCAATCACTCCCACACCCCTGAAATACCATAATGCAACTACGGGGAAGGGTAAAACAATCAAATCATACAAAATCACAAATTTCACATATTTTATCAAATATTTAGGTCGTTACATCATCCACCACTAAAAATGTAGTTCGTCCTTGAACTAAGGCAAAGAAATACCTGAATCAATGAAGAGCTAAGGATAAAAACTATGCATATTAGACTCGACCTCCCAAGTAGCTTCATTTAGAGGTCGATGTCGCCACTGGACCTTAACCACAGGAATCACTCTAAAGTGCAAACACCTAATATTCCTCAACAAAATACAACCGCTCATCTAACTGAACCAACTCCCAACGAATGACATGAGACTCATCAGGAATATAGCGACGAAGCATAGAAACATGAAAAACTGGATGAACAATTTATAGATTAGAGGGTAAAGCCAACTCATAAGCCACATCACCAATAGTCCGAATAATCTCAAATGGATCAATAAACATGGGGCTAAGCTTGCCCCTCTTCCCAAACTTCATCACACCCTTCATGGATGAAACTAGAAGGGAAACACGATCACCAACGCCAAATCTCAAGGCACGAAGTCTACGATCAGCATAGCACTTCTGTCTACTCTGAGCCGATCTAAGTCTATCCTGAATGACACAAACTCTATCCAAAGACTCACGAAGCAAGTCCGTATCTCGAGATCTCACCTCTGAAAAATCAAACCAACCCATTGGGAGCAACAACACCTACCATACAACCTCTCAAAAGGAGCCATATCAATACTGGAACGGTAGTTATTATTATATGCAAACTCTGCTAAAGCCAAAAATTTCTCCCACTGGCCACCAAAATCTATCACGCATGCGCGGAGCATCCTCCAAAACCTGAATAGTCCGCTCTGACTGGCCATCAATCTGGGGTGAAATGATATGCTTAGATCAACCCGAATACCCAACTCTTCCTGAAAAGTCTTCCAAAAGTAAGATGTGAACGCAAAACCTCGATCTGAAATAATGGACACCGCGCACCATGCAAACGCACAATCTCACGAAAGAAGATAGGGGCTAACCTCTCAGCACTAAATGAGACCTGAACCAAAATAAAATGAGCTGACTTGGTCAATCGATCCACGATGACCCAAACATTATCAGAACTATGAGATGTACGAGGAAAACCAATCACAAAGTCTATAGTGATCCATTCCACTTCCACTGAGGAATGGGTAACCTTTGAAGCAACCCACCAGGCCTCATATGCTCGACTTTCACCTGTTGAAAACATAGGCAACGAGCCATAAAATTCTCCACATCTCGCCTCATACTACCCCACCAACAGTGTTATCTCAAATCAAGATACATCTTAGTCACACCTGGATGGATAGAATATCTGGAACAGTGGGCCTCCTCTAAGATAAACCTAATCCAATCACCCATTCTCGACACACAAACTCGGCCTCTAATCCTCAAAACTCCATCTGAATCAAGTGAGGCTTCCTTAGCCTTCCCACTCAACACCTTATGTTGAATCAATCTTAATCCAACATCGTCAAACTAGTGAGCTCGAATATGTTCCATCCAAGAAGATCTAGCCTCCACAAAAGCCAAAACACACCCAAGTGTCGAAATATCAAGCCTAACCATATGGTTAGCTAAATACTGAACCTCTAAGGCTAAAGGCCTCTCCTCGATCAAAAGATGCGCCAAGCTACCCATGCTAGTCGACCTTCAGCTCAAGGCATCTGCAACCACATTAGCCTTGCTCGGATAATAGAGAATAGTCAAGTCATAATCCTTAAGCAACTCAAGCCAATGACGCTACCTCATATTAAGATCTCGCTGGGTGAAGAAGTACTGAAGGCTACTATGATCTGAGAAGATCTCACAACGAACTCCATACAAGTAGTGCCTCTACAACTTCAAGGCAAACACAACTGCGCACAACTCCAAATCATGGGTAGGATAATTTCTCTCGTGAGGCTTCAACTGATGAGATGCATACGCAATTACCTTACCCTTCTACATCAACACATCACCTAACCCAGCACCTGAAGTGTAACAAAAGATGGTAAAGCCTACGCCCTCCTTGAACAAAGCTAATATAGGAGCTGAAGTCAACAAATCCTTGATCTTTTGAAAGCCCGCCTTATAAGCATGGACCACTGAAAAGAAATCTTTTTTTGGGTCAACTTTGTTAATGGAGCTGCAATGGATTAAAAACCCTCAACAAAACATCAATAATACCCGGCCAAGCCAACAAAACTCTGAATTTCGATGGGCGAAGTAGGTTTATCCCAATCAGAAACCGTTGTAACCTTGGCTGGATCAACTATAATACCTTCCTTAGTCACCACATAACCCAAGAAAGAAACAGCCTTCAACTAAAACTCGCACTTAGAGAACTTAGCATACAACATCTCATCTCGCAATCTCTGAAGCACAATTTGCAAATGCTTCACATGCGCAATCTTACTTTTGGAATAAACCAAGATATCATCTATAAATATGATAACAAAGGAGTCAAGATATGGTTGAAACACTCAGTTCATCAACTCCATGAATGTGACAGGGGCATTGGTCAACCCAAAGGACATGGCCAAGAACTCATAATGACCATATTGAGTCCGAAAAAGCTGTCTTCGGAATATTTAAAGCTCCAATCCTCAACTGGTGATAACCGGACCTTAAATCAATCTTCAAAAACACCACAACATCCTGAAGCTGATCAAATAAATCATTAATGCGAGGAAGAGAATACTTATTCTTAGCCAGCACCTTATTCAACTATTGATAATCAATACACATCTGTATAGACCTATCATTTTTCTTCACAAACAAGACAAACGCACCCCAAAATGAAACACTAGGTCAGATAAATCCCTTATCCAACAACTCCTGCAACTGATCCTTCAGTTCCTTTAATTTTGTTGCTACCATCTAATAAGGAGGAATAGAAATGGGCTTGGTGCCCGTTTAACATCCATAGCAAATCAATATCTAGATCCAGAGTCCTACTAGACAAGTCCGTAGGGAACACATTCATAAACTCACGGACAAAATCTAAGAAAGGAGGCGAAACAACACTGGTGTCACGAATATAAGCCAAGTAAGATAAATATCCCCTGTCAACTAATTTACAAGCCTGAACATAAGATGTAATCCTCTTAGGACCCAAATGAAGTGCACTCTTCTAAGATATCCTTGGCATACCCAGCGAAGCTAAAGTCACAATCTTATAAAAATAATTTAAGACAACTTGATAAAAAGCCAACCAATCCATACCTAAAATAACATTGAAGTCAACCATGTCTAACACAAGCAAGTCTATCAAAGTATCAAGCCCAGGAAAAGTCATAACACAAGATCGGTGCACTCTATCCACCACTAAAGAATCACCTATCAGGGTAGATACACGAATAGGTATGGGAAGAGGCTCACTAACAGAATCAAACCCAAAGTAAAATACACATACACATAGGAGAAAGTCAATTCAGGATCAAATAATACAGATGCAGGTTTGAAACAAATGAGAACGATACCTATAATCACAGCATCAGAAGACTCTGCCTCAGGTCTGGCTGGTATAGCATAACACTGACTATGACTACCAACTACCTGGGCGGTCCCACCACCACCACCACGGGCTCCACTTTCTTTACCTCTCGCACCTCTGGTAGAACCCCTACCTCTCACAGCTGAAATAAGAGTAGCCCGAATCACCCTACGAGAATAGTCCCTGGCCACATGGTTAATCTCATCACTCATATAGCAACCTCAATGACCAGCCGCAACAGAAGAAGGTACAACTGGGCCTGAATCGCCATCCTAAACTGTTGAACTAGAAGATCCACCACCTGAACTCTGTAATGCCACCTACACTGGCCTACCATAGTATCTACGAGAACCTCTAAAATCTCTGCCTCGGTAGGTATGACTCTTAAACTTACCAAAATATCACGCCTTCATGGTGCCTCCCTGAGATGCACTAAGAATATCCTCTGTCATCTTAGTATGATCCACAATACTCTGAAATGAAACCCCAAACACAACCATCTGAGATGTAGCCAACTGAAGAGAGACATCCAAACCATTCACAAACTTCTGAATCTTCTCAGACTCGATAGAAATGCTATCATAGGAATATCTGGACAGGGCATGAAAGCGTGCCTCATACTCAGCAACTTTCATGGAGCCTGGCTCCAAAAGATCAGACTCGTCCTATATTCAATCCCTTAAACTGTAAGGTACGAATCTCTCGAAAAAGGCATCAACAAACTGATCCCGTGAAAACTTGAGAGCATCAACAAGCCTACAACCAACAAACAATCTCCACTAATCTCTCACAGCTTCCTTCAACTGATAGTAGTATAAGCCATACCATTCGCAGAATGAGTGAAACACAACCCAGAACACAAGGTATGAAAGAACTTCACATGTTAAAAAATTTAATGAGGGAAGTTTCCTAAAGATGTCCTATAGCCTCTCGAAGATAGATACGGATGTCTATGTACCGATCTGCGAGACGCTATTAAACATCTTGGTCTTACACGACTGTGACCAATGAAACCTGGTGGCTCTGATACCAATTTTTCATAACCAAAAAATGAGGGTCATAATGGCACTTATCATGGCGTACCTTGACAAGTAATCCTATCACCCAAACTGATACCAAAAGAGGAAAAGACAGGAATATCCTAAGGTGAGACTTCTAGAACAAATCCGAACCAAATAAGTAATCATAACAATGTGAAAAAGACTATCCAAAATATCGATTATACCCAAAACCAGGTGCCAATAGTGTAAGAACTACTAATACAATTCAAGAGTCAAATACATTAGAAAAATACCCATAAAGGAATAATATTTTTCTCTGAATACTAATAAAGACATAACTACTATAGAAAGATAGAGGTAAACTTCGAACACATGAATGTCCAACCTCTACCTTGGACGCTCCAACAATCTCCCGAGTCAAACAAGTTAAGGCGCACTCGAGATAGGACCTGCACCAAAAGGGTGCAGTAGGTATGAGTATGGTCCACTTATACTCAGTAGGTATCATAGGCCGACGAAGAAAAATAGCAAAAAAAGTATACAAAATATACACTAAGGGCACGTCACCTACAATCAGAAAATGTCCCATAATGGTAGCCCACACTGCTTGTACTAATAGTTCTGATATATCATATATATTGCAACATCACAACAAGATAGAGAACAAGTATATATTATATCACACATAAGTAGAACAAGAGGGAACATGCATATACAAGATCATCAAATACAAGTAAAAAAAGATAACATAATTACATAAATGGCAAGTTAATATGGCAATACAACACAATAAAGTAAGTGCAATGTATATGATGATTATGATGATGCACAAGGTCGTCACACAACCTACGGGATCATCGCGCAATCTCTGTATACATATACAGAGGCAAGCCTCCCAACGCAGGACTTATGGGGGGTTCATCAACCCGTATACAATCCACATATATCATATATTCTTTCTGGCACATCCCTCATAAAGGTGTTATCAGGAGTTGCCAGTATTTTTCAGATGTTTCCACGGTGGTACCAATATTTCATGAATGAGTATGATATGAAGATGTAATGCTCACAACTAATCACAATGAGTATTTCCACAACCAACCACATCATATATTTCCACAACCAACCATAAGATATATTTCCACAACTAAACACAATGATCCATTTTCACAACCACATGAGTCAATATCCACTCATTATTTTCGTTTCATCCATGAATTTTCACATATCTCATATGCCAATAAAGTGTGAATATAAGCACAATACACCAATGATACCATATTAAGCATATTAAAAACACAATATTATTATTCACATGTATTCAAGGCTATTAATATCACATAGGACCTCACACGGTCACATATATACATAATATCTCAATTTCGATAATTATATCACATATAGGCCTCAACACGGACACAACACATAGATATTTATTTTTCATGATTAGTTCTCACCCTTAACATGAATTTTGTATCATTATTTACTACCCATACCAGTCTAAAAGATTTAAGCCATAACCTACCTCGAAAGCCGAACCGGTCCGCTACACTTGAACCCGCAACCTTAATTTTCATGAATAATCTCAAACTCTAATAAAAACATCAAATATGGAATATACGCATCAAAACAAAACCAACGACATCCATATTAACTACTTTTAGTTCGAGGTCAAAATGAACCACCGGAATAGGTTTCAAAAAAGAAGGACAAAATTGAAAATTTACTTCAAAAACATATTTCCCATATTTTTAGGAACCTACAGCAAAAAACTCAAGCTAAATCGAGTCAAAAACGAGGTTCTAAGAGAAGAAAACCCATTTCTGAGCTTTACCTTGTAAATTCTGTGAAATTCGGGTTAAAATCAAGAAACGAAGTTGTTTTGAAGGTTAAATTGATGAAAAACTAGTAATTATAAGATTAAAATATTATTCAAGTGAAAAGGAGTGAAATTGGGGGTTTTGAGAAAAATTTATCAAGAAATTACAGAGAAAATGATGAATTCTTACCTTAAATCCGTAATAAAATCAAGAAAAAGGTGTTAATCTAGCTTCCCAATCTCCCACAAACTTTACTTTTAAACTCCCACACAATTTTAAGGTTTAACTCTTAAGAGGCAAGATGAAAAATGAACAAAATAGGCCCAAAAACTTGTATAGATAGAGCAGATTTTTCTGCATAGCTTTTGCAATAAAGCTGTTTTTTTAGTCCAATTCGGACTTCGACGGGGTGCCCGAAATTCGTTCGGAGTCAGATATAAGCAAACGAACTATGCAACCACACTAAATTCGATGTTCTGGATGCGATGGAGATATCGTATTTTTAAAATAACATCGTTTTCACAAAATTGACCCCTGAAACCCGAAATTATAATTTTCCAAATCGGAGGTCGAAATGAGATTTAAAAGCCGTAAAATCATACCAAACATGCTAACACCCTAAAATCAACATTCCGAATCTGCTGGCGAAGTCAGACTTTCCATCCGAGGTCGTTTCGATCAAATGTGGGTCACACACCTATATTTTTAATTTTCAACTTTCCGATCAATATGTCAAAATCAGCTCGGGTGCACTGAAACCCAAACCGAAGGTTTACCCAGCCTAAAATTGATATTTCAAAGTTGTTGATGCAGTCTGTTCGGCCATCCATCGCACGGATCAAAAGATATCCACATAAGTTCAAAATAAGACTCTCAAAGCCATCAAAAACCATAATATCGCATAAATGATACCAAAATACATCAAAAATCATGTCAGTCACTTCCACACCCCAGAAATACCATAATACAACTACAGAAAGGGGTAAAATAGTCAAATCACACAAAATCATAAATTTCACATATTTCATCAAATTTTTAGGTTGTTACAAAAGAAAAATTAAAAAAACTGATTCAGACAATTTAAACAAGGGAGTTATTTTATATCTATTCGGATCAGTGCCCGACTTATTAATGGATGAAAATATCGTATGTTGCTTTGGCGGATTCTGCTCGGAAACTGCCATCATTTCTGACTATCTACCCACCTAGTTTGGTTATTAAGTTGTTGTTAAGCCTAGAAGCGTAGTAAAGAAAGGATAAATTACACAAATCTCATACTTAAGAGACTATATTACCTAATATCCCTTACTTTTTTTAAAATTTACATAAAATTTCAATTTTCAACTTTACTCTTGATAAATATCAACAAAACCTCACATCCTAGTTTTACTCCACCATTAACTCATTCAAGCTAATTTTTTTTCAAAGATTTCCTTCCCTAAAATATCTCCCTAATTATCAACAATTAAATCATCTTCGTTCCTGATTTTTTTCTCTTTCGTTAATGCTTAAATCGTCTTCCTTCCTGATTTATTTTTCCTCCATTAACGCATGCAACTTTTTTCTTCCTCTCCTAAAATCTCTCCCATATTAAAATCTATTGATAAATATAAAAATTATTTATTATTCATACATGTTTATTCTTTTAATGGTGATTCATATGAATGATAAATATATGGTGATTCATAGGATAGATACATTTTGTATGATTTTAAAGGGTGATACATATGATATTAATGGGTGATACATATTGTATTATGGTGATTTATATGGTAGATACAATTATTTATTTCAATTATTGGGTGATTCATTTGATATTAATGGGTGATATATATGGTATTATGGTGATTCATATGATAGATACAATTATCTATTTCAATTATTGGGTAATTCATATATATGGTATTATGTTGATTCATATGGTAGATACAATTATTTATTTCAATTATTAGGTGATTCATATGATATTAATGGGTGATATATATGCTATTATGGTGATTCATATGGTAGATACAATTATTTATTTCAATTCTTGGGTGATTCATATGTTATTAATGAAAGATAATGGTGTGGTCAATGTAGGAAACGAAAGTAATAATATTAAAAAAAGAAGCTAAAAGCATAATTGAAACATAATTAAAATTAAATCTAAAAAAAGCATACTAAAGTCAAAGACGGAATTAAAGAAGGGAAAAGAGAAAAAAGACAAAAAAAAAACATATCTTTCATAATTAAAGATGAAAAAAGAGAAACATAATTAAAACACCCAAATTAAATCTAAAAAAAAAAGAAAAAAATTAGATATCTTTCCTTAAATAAAAGAATACAAGGAATAAAAGAGATTCTATTATTTCCTTAAATAAATATCTTTGTTAGTTTCAAATGTATCAATTTTTTATATGTATCACCTTATAACATATGTATCACCATTTCAAAAATCGGGATAAAATGTGATTAACAAAATAGTCAGGATTTTATGTAAAATCACTTAAAGATTCAGGGATTTATGTAAGTTACCCCTAAAGAAAATGATAAAATTAAGTTCCCTAAGATGCGTACTCATCCCAACTTAATGTTCAAGAGACATTGGACGATCTATTTTGAATAAGGGTCTAAACATAAAGAAAATCTTAGACTGCCTAATTAGACATGGGATTAGCAACAAATAAAATAAAAAAGACTTGACAAATGGCACATCACGATTTCATGAAAGGCTCTTGATTCATTAAAGTTGATTAAGTGATTAACATGCTTGAAAACAATTATTCATTTTTTATATAACTTAACCTATGAACATGATATCTAGATGACACACAGTTGATTAATATGTTGAAAATCGACTAAATAAGTCCTATAAATAGGATATATAGGAAAAGAATTAATCAATGCCAGAAATTCGATTAAAGCGCTAGAAATAAATTAAATATGCTGAAAATTAATTTAAAGTTTGTAGAAAATTATTTAAAATGTGTTGAGAATTAAAGTGTGCAAAAAATATTAAAGTGTGTACAAAAAATTATTCAAAGTGTGCAAAAATTTATTTAAATATGCAGAAAATTAACTAAAGGGTGCATAAAATTAATTAACTATGCAGAAGATTGTTTAATTGTGCCGAAAAATTAACCAACTATGCAGAAAATTAATTAACTATGCAGAAAAATATTTAACTATGCAAAAAGATTATCTAAAAGCTAGAAATGTAATTTAGATGTGCTGAAAAATAATTTACAGCTGAAAATGTTGATTTAAATGCTGAAAAATTAATTTATGAGTGCTGAAAAATTAGTTTAGGAGTGCTGAAAAAATAGTTTAAGAGTTGAAAAATTAAGTTAGATACTGTATGTTGAAAATTAATTTAATATGCTGAAAAATAAATAAATATGCTAAAAAAAAATAAAATAGATGTTGAAAATTGGTTATAACATGCCAAAAAAATTGTTAAACATGCTATAAATTAAATCAATATGTTTTAAATTAATTTAATACGCGAAAGTTAATTAAAAATCCTAAAACATGATCTCTAGATGGTAAAAGTCAATTAATAGTCCTAGAATGTACTGTCTAAGTGATAAAAAACTTACTTAACATGTTAAAATTGTTAAATAATCCTATAGGCATGGCATCTAAGTGATAATATATTCAAGTCACAGAATTCCCCCACCCCCATAGCAGTCCTCATAATCTTTTATTATATATAGTTATAAAGTTTGTCGCACCATATTTTCCTCGCGGAAAGCGGGATTCGACGTGACCACTCTTTTTGGAATTTGTTTGAGGGTGAATGTGAAGAGTCGCCACCTAACGAATTAAGGTGCGTTAGGGCACCGATCTAGGCTATTTTGTTATTTTATCTTAGTTCACCAGAGTTCGGGTAAGGGTTCAAATTACCTCGAAAGGAAGGTGTTAGGCACCTTTCGAGGTCCACAAAGGTGGTTCCCGATCGAATTCATACTTTACGTGGGGATTCTATGTGATCAAATAAGGTCTCTTGTTTTATTATTAATTTAATGTTGGACTGAGTGATAAAATAATTAATGAACAAAATGTTATTTTATTATTTCTAATTATTAATTATCTAAGTGATAAAAACATATAATAAGATAAGCGAGGAGAAAGAAATGACATAAATTTATAATAAAGGAGACTGCTTATGTAATAATCTAACTACCCCAAATAAATGAACATGTGTAGTAAATAAAAAGACTTAAAAAAAGAACTCGTCCAAATCAAACAAAGAAATGTTTTGGTCTCATTCGGATCAGAACCTCAACTTGTTTATTCATCATCCGACCCACTGACTGAACTCTTAGACAAGTAACAATGTCATTTAGTCTTACTGTCAATAAATATTGGGATCATCACTTCCGAATGACTACCCGTCCCACCTCACCTAGGCTGGATGTCAAGTCTAAGGGTGTTCTATAACAAGGATAAAACTAACGTCTCTTAGTAATACTTATCGTCCCACCTATCGTCCAAGAGGCATTGGACTTTACTATTTTGGATTTGTGTTCTAGACAAAAATAAAGTGTGTAGCCTAGGACTCAAAGCGCATAACACTTTGGACAGCATGTAGCATATAAGAATTCCAAGTTAGCCTCTTGATTAATTAACGTTAATTAATGTGATTAACATGTGAAGTTGAATAATTATTCATTTTTATATGTTTAAACCTATGAACATGATATCTAAGTGTTCAACAAGATTTAGTGTGAAAAAAAATAACGTGATTCGTGTGTGTAACAATGCATCGTCAAATTATTAAAAGAGGGTGTCTAAAATGTAGTAAATGTGTCAAGAAATTATTCTCGTGAGATAAGTGTTATGAACTCATGAGAATATAAGAAATTAACCAAAATATAAAAAATGCATTAACATGCTAAGGATGCAATGATGTACCTAGTCGAGCATTTGACATGTTGAGAATGCCTAAAATCTAACATTTAACATGCTAAGAGTAGTGCGGGAAAATTATGTTAACATGCTGAAAATTGTGCAGGAATTTATGTTAATAAGCAGGAAATTCAGTTAAACATGCTGAACTTGTACTCTAATGGTAGAGACATGCTGGAAATTAACTGATTTATGTGAGAATACAATTTTTAGCATGCAGGACATTAATTATCTTATGTGAAAACATAAGTTCTAAACATGTTGAGCTGAATTCGTTAATTTGTCATGCGGAAAACATTATTAAACATGCGGGAATTGTCATTAAACTTACTGAAAATAATGTTAAGGCGTAGTATTCTCATGTTGATATGCTGAAAACATGCCAAGATTGCCTAATGTCTAATATTTCAACATGATGAAAATTAAAGAAATGGTAATTTAACATGCTGAGCATTAGTTATCTACACCTAAAATGCAATTTGAACATGCTAGAATCTAATTGAACATGCAGGAAAATTAATTTAAACATGCTGAAATTCAATATTAACGTACTCAAATTTATTTTAGTATGTCTAAATGATGTTAACACGCCTAAACATGCAAAGACATATTACATAAGTTATGCTTAACATGCGAGAAATCAATGTAGTATCCTAACGTCTTATCATGTTTTAAATCAATGTGGACATGTTAAGAAGGTGTTAGCATGCTTGAATTTTATTTTAATGCGTCGATTTTAAAAGAAACTTAAGCAATATTTGAAAGTGTCTAAATGATTCATGCGTTAATAAATCCTACTTTTGTGTGTCTAAATGACCCACGTAACATGTAACACACCACGTAGCATGTAACACACGTAAAACTTAAGTTGTGCCTATCTACGCCATTCATAGAGCACGTAAGTCCCCGCTCCCCGAAGCAGTCCCCCAAATTTTATTAATACAATAATAATAATATCTTTACAAATATTACAAACCAAATAATACGAAAATAAGAAGAAAAAAAAAACAACTAGCTATGAAGAATAACATTATCAATTTCATCATCCCGGCGAATCTTCGAAACCTCACATTAATAATACCTGCTGAATTCAACACAAAAGAAACAATGCAACCACAAGATAAATATACACATAGCTTGTCACATCGGGACAATAAAGCATGGCACAACAAGCATACAATAAGCGGCTATTAGACTGCTCCTATAGACATGCTCTCTAATATCGCGACATCATTACTAGAGGTATATAAATGCGTTGATGGGGAACTTACCAGTGAGACTGCAAGTAGTAATAATAATAGGATAGAAAGCAATGGAAGCACGGGACAAACACACACGTGGTCAGTAAGCAGCAAGTAAAAGAAATAAATAGAGTCAAGCACTTGTAAGAATAATAGCAGGATGCTTTCGGTAAGCCTTGAAGGAAAACCAAAGAACCCAAGTATCTAATTGCCTCGTATTAAAATAGCAGATGTTTTGTTTATTGTAATTGTAATTATGGAACTTAAGAGCTATCCATTAATTTAAAAAGAAGAGCAGTTTATATAGTGGAAAGAGACGGAGAGGAGGATGGAGGTGGCTTGTGGTCGTTGTTGCTGCTTTTTTGTAACGGGAAGAAGAGAAAGAGGGGTGCCAGAGGGCGGCGCTGGCGGAGGAGAGGTATGGCGGCAGTGGTGCTGTGGTCACAGAGGCTGGAGGAAAGAGGAGGAGGATGGCACGGCTGGTGGTACGAGGGGGCAGAAATCGGTTGAGGGAGAGAAGAGAGAGAAGAAAAGCAAGGAGAAGGGCTCACCGGCGGTGAGACAGCGGCGACGCCATCGCTGGCAGCCATGTAGCCTTTGATGGTTTTTTTTTGGGAGGATGAAGAGAGAAGAGGGAGGTAGAGAGAGAAAAAGAAAGGTGCAGAAGAGAGAAAAGAATGAGTTTAGGGTTAGGTTTTTGTGTTTTGATATAAATGGAAAGAAAGGCTTCTTTGATCTCAGCCGTCAGATCAGTTTTGATCGATGGTTGAGATCTTAAGATTGAGACCTGACTAGGATTTGATTAAAATTCAAAAATTGAATCCCAAATTGGCTATGATTGTAATGAACTAAAACAATAGGCTAAAATTGTAAGAAATTGGGTTAAAAGATAAATAAATTTAGGCAAAGATTTTAATTTAGGTTGTTATTTAAATATATAATAGTAATAATAATACATAATAAATAAGAATAAATAATAAATAGATTGTATAAATAATGGAAAACTAGACATTGTATTTACAAATGTGAGAATGCACAGTTACGTGAAAAAATAATTTAATAAATATTAATAAAATTATATAAAATGTTATACATGAATTAATAAATTATAAAAATGATATAAAAAATTAATAAAATAATTTATTCATTTTAAATCATGAATGTGACACATCAAAAATCTGTTTGATGCAAGAAAATGTGTAAAAAATACTATCATTTAGAATTAATAATTTTTGTAAAATAGCAGCCTCAAGGTAATATTGGTAGGTCAAAATTGGGTGTCAACAGCTGCCCCTTCGTTGCTTGGGAATGATAAAAGAATTATCAAGCAACGAAAGTTGACGTAGTAGCCAATTTTGTCCGACCGAGGAAGATTCGTTGGAGTTCAAACAACACGAGGTGGTTTTAAAAATAATGTGGTTAAGACTTCAGTTTCAAGTCTCCTACACATCTCTAGTTTTACGTGAATCAGGTCATTTGTAGTTCTAGATTTAGGAATGAACAATATTCCTAAAGAGTACAAATGATTAAGGTTGGGGCATCAACAATGGTATCGTGGGTCGGTGAGATGGTAATGGATAGGAGGAGGATGTATGGAGAAGTTTGGAAATATTGAGGCAGGTGAGTTTCAAGATGAGTTTTCGTGGTTAATGAATAGATGGGGTAATACTCCGAAAACAGAAATGAAAACTCTCTGTTTGTTATTCCTTCTTTGTTACCTGCGTCTTTATATCACTAAATTACAAAGGTTAGACATGTAAGCAATAAATAATTGATAAACTTAACATGAATGCGGAAATAAATAAAGCATATCTGTTATCTCATGGAATTGTGTGATCAGCTTCTTGGCTTCTCATCGTGGGATCAGATTTTAGGCTTCTCCATGTATTGTGAAATCGTGTGATCGGTTGTTCAGCTTCACATCGTGGGATCAGCTTTTGGGCTTCTCCATGCATTATGAAATCGTGTTATCGGTTGTTTGGCTTTTAATCGTGAGATCAACTTTTGGGATTCTTCATGTATTTTGAAAGCGTGTGATCGTTGTTCGGCTTCTCATCGTGGGATCAGCTTTTGGGCTTCTCCATGCATTGTGAAATCGTGTGATCGACTATTTGGCTTCTCATCATGGGATCAGGCTTTGGGCTTCTCCATGCATTTTGAAATCGTGTGATCAATTGCTTGGCTTTTCATTGTGGGATCACCTTTTGGGCTTCTCCATGCATTCCGGAATCGTGTGATCAGCTGCTTGACTTCTCATTGTGGGATCAGCTTTTGGGCTTCTCCATGCATTGCAGAATCGCGTGATCAGCTGCTTGGCTTCTGATTGTGGGATCGTGACCCGTACCTGCCACTTTTAGCTCAACTCGATAAAATGGTTAGCGTGGATATATGTGTGTGTATAGGAGATTGAACATTGTAGCAAAAACCAAAACAATAAAGATAATAGAAGATGAGAAAGCATATCTGTCGTATTTTTGGATCAATTGTGAAATCTCTCATCATGATGTTGGATTGGCTGTTTGGGCCTCTCGTGATGATTGTACTCAAAGAAAAAGTTGTTAGTCAAAAATAAATACGGATCGGTACCATGCTCGAGTCGACTCCTTGGTCGTTGTTTTCTACTCCATGAACTATTGGGATTTGTACTCCATCGTGATAAAATTTTTGGGGAATTCTAAAAAATTTCTACCCCAATTTATAAATCGTCTTTCACACGTCATTGTGAATAAATTATTTACTCGTGAAATTTTTTAGGAAAAAATTTCTGCCCCAGTTTAGAATGAAAGACACCTTTTGCACGTCATTGTGAATTGATATGTTGTTTACTTGTGAAATTATTCTGCCCCAGTTTTGTCTTTGGAGTCTTATATTCTTGTACCACTCAAAGAAAACATTAGTCTAATAGAAATGGTTGTCCTATATTTGAATATCATAACCTCAATTGTAATCTTCCTTTATATTCTCAAGAGTTGGGTTAATTAACTTGACGATTTGGAAGTGTAGGAATGTGAAAGAGAGGGAGAAATAAGTGTTTTATTAGATAAAGACCGAACCCAGAGTGGGATGCCAACGTATTCAAATGGAAGTCAAGTCAAACGTAGTTCATGAGTACAATGAAATGTAGAGAAAACAAGAAAATGTTGCTAGCCGTAAGGCGAGTAAAATAGTGACATGAAACAGGAACGTCAATTCATGTGATGCACTTTATGTTTCTTTCGTGAACGTCTGAGATTTTGCTGGACAGAGTAGGAGTGTATCTGACAAGCCTTGTTTCGAGGACCAAAATCAGCAGAGATCTCATTATATCGATAACCTTATGCTTGGGGTATAGAAGGTGACGAATCCTCTTTCTCTTCCTTATGTGGATTCTTCGTTTCATGTTCTAATTTTTTCCAATCGAAATTAGACTCTCAAAGTTGTGATTGACTAGGAAGAACATTTTCTGAAAGTATATTCCGTCTAGTGTCTTGAGGAAAATTTGGACCAGTTCCTCCTCAAGTACAGAAAGACATATTTTGGAAGCCTCTAACCTCCATCGAGTTGCATATTCCTCAAAAGATTCATGTGTCGCTCTATTCATCTCGAGTAATTCTCACATTGTCGAACCAGTATTGATGTTAAACTTGTATTGCCTCACAAAATCTTGAGCCATTTCTTCCCGATTATGCCATTTGTCGAAGTTTTGTTGGGCGAACCATGTGAGTGCCATTCCTGACAAACTCTGAATAAACAATCTCATAAGTAGAGGCTCATTGTGCCCTATGCCAATTAGTCTGCCACAATAGTCCTTCAGATGTGTGATTAGATCTCCATGCCCATCGAACGTGTTGAACTTGGGGACTTTGTATCCTAGAGGTAAATCAATCCACGGATGTATACATAATTTCTCATACCTCAAGTCGTAGATACCCCTAGAACGGAGTTCCTCATTCATCCTTCTTTCTAAGACACAGAGCCTTCGCCAACGTTCATTTGATTTGATCCTTTCACTTTCAGATGTGTCATGTACAAAAAGAATTGCCGAGAAGGGGTGTGGGTAAGGCGAGGATAAGGAGTCATGGTGTTTTGCCTTGGGCGATGAGAAGGAGGACTGGCGACTTTTCGGATATTGAGCATATTCATCATGTTGCAGATTATCACTTGAGTTCGATGTTCAAATGCTAGACAACCTTACAATAAGATATGTAAGGCATACAAAAATTACCACATAACACATAAGTTCAAAACATAATAAATATAAAACAAAAGGTAATAAGGATGAAGTCTAAGATTTAATAAGTGATACGGGCGTAAAAATTTAAGCTCCTGACGCACGAAATAGGACAGTGATAGGATATGATGTCAATTTTGCAATTGTAATTGTAAAGAAGGTAAGAGGGATAGGAAATGAACAAGGTCGACTTTTGTTGAACGACAAATTTGTTGATTCACATCATATTGTTGATTCATCCAAATTTGTATAGAAAAATGATAAATCAAGGGGAAAAAAAAATTTATTATGGTGAGACCGAACTCATTAAATGAGCGCCTACGTATCCATAAGGGAATTAGGCCAGTCATAGTCCAAATTACATAAGCAAGGAAAACGTAAAAAGGAAACTGTAGAATTTAAAGCTTGAAGGAATTTCAAATGTTGAGAGTCTAGTGCGGAGAATTAACATGATATCCTCTACACCAATGTATAACCCTAGAAAGTCAAGCCTAGTAACTCAATCATCACGATTCAACTTCATCACGTTTATCACTTTGTCGTCAATCAGTGCTTGAATTTTGTCTTTCAAAGTTCGGTACTCTTCTTTGGTGTGTCCTTTCATCCCTGAATGATAAGCACAAATTTTAGAACGATCAAGCCATGGTGCACATGTGTTCATGACAATTGCGGGAATAGGAGTGATGTAGCTAGCCATCCTCAGTCTCTCATAAAGTTAAGATATGGGCTCAATCAAAGGGGTGTACTGTCTTGGTATATTTTTCTGAAGCTTACATTGAAGTTTGGTGGATTTGTTGGTTTGTTGATTTGTGGGTGGACTTGGGTAAGAAACTGGAATGTAGTTTGATGTTGGAGCAACAAATGGAAGTGGGTACCAAACAATCTGTGAAAGAGGTTTTGTAAAGAAATGGGGATGATAGGCTTGGACATAATTAGAGGTTGGGATAATTTCTGGAGCTGGGTACCATATCAGTCAAGGTTGATGTGAATTTACTTCAGGTTTTAAAGGTTTGAATGTCTCGTCGATGATCGTCTTTCCCTTATTCTTGGACTGTGGCCTAACCAAATTTGCCTCAACTTCGAGCTTTCTTTTAAGCTTATTATCAAACTGCCTAATAAAGGCAGTTGTCAAATGATTCCAAGAAACCCAGTTGCTAGGGCCTTTGTTTGCGTACCACATCAATGCCGGACCTGTAAGTGAACAGACAAAGAGCTTTATCTTGAGACCATCACTTTGACCTATAACTGCTAGTTCATAAAGATAAGCCTTCAAATGGCAATGAGGGTTTCCTGACCCATCATACAATGAAAAGTTAAGGTCCATAATTTTATCCTTGTCTTCGTCCTTAGCCTTGGGCGACTTATTCATCTCGGGCCGTTGAGATGACCCTGCCTTAAGGTTAGGAATTTGTCTTTCCATTTCCTTCTCCTTGCCTATAGTTATCAACCCATTGAGCGATGTCTGTAGTGCAACTGAATACCGACTTAAAGACACTTGTGCCCCAAAATCAGGCGTGGGTGAGGTCGTTAATATAGGAGATGACATAGTGCAGGTGTGAGAAATGAAGTCAGTTTTGGATAGTGGCTCTGGAAAACCTGGTGGCATCTCAACCAAACCTCAAAGATTAGTCATTATCCCCCTGATTCTCTCAGTTTTCCCTTCTATCCTTCTGATGTTTAAAATAACTTTGTTTTGACGCAACCCCAAATCCTCATGCTCATCGTTGCTATTGACAAGATCGATAAATATTGCTTGACTGCCCATTTATGATGTTCGACTTAAGTCAACCTTAGAAGAAAGGATTTAAAATTAGGAACAAAGAATATGTACGGGAGTCTAGAAAGAATATTCTACTCATTTGAAAAATAATAAGTTATGCTCATTCGGAGTGAATAGACGTTACGAGAGCTCTATGTAACTTAGAGGTTGTGAAAGCTAAAGTACGACATGAATATAATGATATTAATGTCCGAGGATTGTGGTAGGACAATAGTATGTAAACGTTAGAAGCATTAGGAAAAGGATATCCTAAAATGATAAGTTAAACTAAGAGATTGTTAATGAGACTAAACCCCTTTATCAAAGCGAGAGTTAAGCCTAGGGATAATTAGTATACTACAGATGAGTCAGGAGGATAATTGAAGATAAGTATTGAATAGGCCCTAAGAGTGTATTGTAGGGACCTAACGTGACAAGAGTTTTAAGAGTAATGATCTCTAAAGTGAGAAACACTAAATGTAAGGAGTGGACAAGGAAAGAACGAAAACAACAAGATAGGCAAGATGTCAATACATACATAGAAATGCAACACATAGCAAATAATTGTGAGTCTCTTTGAGACTGTGAACCTCTTTGGACTTTGAATGAAAATAACATTCAACGTGCCAGGGATGCCAAGGCATCCTACGTTGAATGGGATGCATATTCCCTAAAAAAATATATATAGCCGAGATCTAAGGGAAAAGAGTGGGTTTGTGATATGATCCCCTCGAATAGACAACTCGAGAGTGGGAAAGCTTATGACTGTCGATGCACTGTTGATCGACCGATCCACAAGGTATTTCCCGAAGGGTGTTTTAGGAAAGAACGTCCGTGTATTCACGCAACCGTTCATAAAAAGAAAACAAAATAGGTTTCCAAGTGAAGGAAACTATGAGCAAAATGCAAGTTATATAAAGCAGTAACATGTAGCATGTAGCAACATACAATAACATGCTTTAGCAATATGAAAATAAACATTGAAGCACATAACCAAAAGAAAAAGTAGTCATGGAGAAATATGAATAACACATAAAAAGGGAAAAAGAAGAAGGACTAACATGCATGAATCAATAACCAATAAAGCAAAAGTAGACATGGAGAAACATAAAAAACACAAAGAGAAAAAGAGAAGAGACAAATAAATCATGATGTGAATAAACAGTAAAAGGAGAACATATAGAAAATAAAACATATCAAAAGCAAACCTTATTATTCAAACATAAAAACACATAGAGAGAATCCCGCATAAAGAACAAATTCGTAATGGTTAGAACCTAAGATACCCAGCAGAGTTGCCATTCTGTCGCGCCCCATTTTCCTCACGGAAAGCGGGATTCGGCGTGATCACTCTTTTTGGGATTTGTTTGAGGGTGAATGTGAAGAGTCGCCACCTAACGAATTAAGGTGCGTTAGGGCACCGGTCTAGGCTACTACAAACCTATTTTGTTGTTTTATCTTAGTTCACCAGAGTTCAGATAAGGGTTCAAATTACCTCGAAAGAAAGGTGTTAGGCACCTTTTGAGGTCCACAAAGGTGGTTGGTTCCCAGCCGAATTCATACTTTATGTGGGGATTCTATGTGATCAAATAATGTCTCTTATTTTATTATTAATTTAATGTTGGACTGAGTGATAAAACTATTAATGAACAAAACATTATTTTATTATTTCTAATTATTAATTATCTAAGTGATAAAAACATATAATAAGATAAGCGAGGAGAAAGAAATGACATAAATTTATAATAAAGGGGACTGCTTATGTAATAATCTGACTACCCCAAATAAATGAACATGTGTAGTAAATAAAAAGACTAAAAAAAAGAACTCGTCCAAATCAAACAAAAAAAAATTTGGTCTCATTCGGATCAGAACCCCAACTTGTTTATTCATCATTCGACCCACTGACTGAACTCTTAGACAAGTAACAATGTCATTTAGTCATACCGTCAATATATATTGGGATCATAACTTCCGAATGACTACCTGTCCCACCCCACCTAGGTCGGATGTCAAGTCTAAGGGCGTTCTATAACAAGGATAAAACTAACGTCTCTTAGTAATACTTATCGTTCCACCTATCGTCCAAGAGGCATTGGACTTTACTATTTTGGATTTGTGTTCTAGACAAAAATAAAGTTATGTTGCCTAGGACTCGAAACACGTAACACTTTGGACAACAAGTAGCACATAAGAATCCCAAGTTAGCCTCTTGATTAATTAATGTGATTAACATGCGAAGACAAATAATTATTCGTTTTTATATGTTTAAACCTATGAACATGATATCTAAGTGTTCAACAAGATTTAGTGTGAAAAAAGACAAATGTGATTCGTGTGTGTAACAATGAATCGTCAAATTGTTAAAAGAGGGTGTCTAAAGTGTAGTAAATGTGTCAAGAAATTGTGCTTGTGAGATAAGTGTTATGAACTCATGAGAATAAATGAAATTAACCAAAATATAAAAAATGCATTAACATGCTAAGGATGCAATGATGTACTTAGTCGAGCATTTGACATATTGAGAATGCCTAAAATATAACATTTAACATGCTAAGAGTAGTGCAGGGAAATTATGTTAGCATGCTGGAAATTGTGCAGGAATTTATGTTAATAAGTAGGAAATTCAGTTAAACATGCTGAACTTGTATTCTAATGGTGGAAACATGCTGGAAATTAACTGATTTATGTGAGAATACGATT
Source organism: Capsicum pubescens (assembly GCA_030864215.1). Classification (NCBI taxonomy): domain Eukaryota; kingdom Viridiplantae; phylum Streptophyta; class Magnoliopsida; order Solanales; family Solanaceae; genus Capsicum; species Capsicum pubescens. The sequence goes on along the minus strand of CM061544.1, from coordinate 255,613,443 downwards.
TTCAGCATGCAGGACATTAATTATCTTATGTGAAAACATAGTTCTAAACATGCTGAGTTGAATTCGTTTATTTGTCATGCAGAAAAAATTATTAAACATGCAAAAATTATCATTAAACATACTAAAAATAATGTTAAGGCGTAGTATTCTCACGTTGATAAGCTGAAAACATGCCAAGACTGCCTAATGTCTAATATTTCAACATGATGAAAATTAGATAAATGGTAATTTAACATGCTGAGCATTAGTTGTCTACACCTAAAATGCAATTTGAACATGCTAGAATCCAATTGAACATGCAGGAAAATTAATTTAAACATGCTGAAATTCAATATTAACATGCTCAAATTTGTTTTAATATGTCTAAATGATATTAACACGCCTCAACATGCAATGACATATTACATAAATTGTGCTTAACCTGCGAGAAATCAATGTAGTAGTCTAACGTCTTATCATGTTTTAAATCAATATGGACATGTTAAGAAGGTGTTAGCATGCTTGGATTTTATTTTAATACGTCGAATTTTAAAAGAAACTTAAGCAATATTTGAAAGTGTCTAAATGATTCATGCGTTAATAAATCCTACTTTTGTGTGTCTAAATGACCCACGTAGCATGTAACACATGTAAAACCTAAGTAGTATCTATCTACGCCATTCATAGAGCATGTAAGTTCATGCTCCCTGAAGCAGTCCCCCAAATTTTATTATTATAATAATAATAATGTCTTTACAAATATAACAAACCAAATAATACAAAAATAAGAAGAAAAGAAAAACAACTAGCTATGAAGAATAACATAGTCAATTTCATTATCCCGATGAATCTTCGGAACCCCACATTAATAATACCTGCTGAATTCAACACAAAAGAAATAATGCAACCACAAGACAAATATACATATAGATTGTCACATCGGGACAATAAAGCATGGCACAACAAACATACAATAAGAGACTATTAGACTGCTCCTATAAACATGCTCTCTAATATCGCGACATCATTATGAGAGGAATATAAAATGCGTCGATGGGAAACTTACCAGTGAGACTGCAAGTAGTAATAATAGGATATAAGGCAATAGAGGCACGGGACAAACAGACCCATGGTCAGTAAGCAGCAAGTAAACAAAATAAATAGAGTCAAGTACTTGTAAGAATAATAGCAGGATGCTTCCGGTAAGCCTTGAAGGAAAACCAAAGAACCCAAGTATCTAATTGCCTCGTATTAAAATAGAATATATTTTGTTTAAGAGAGTAGTAATTGTAATTATAATTGCAATTGTGGAACTTAAGAGTTGTTTGTTAATTTAAAAAGAAGAGTTGTTTATATAGTGGGAGGAGTTGAAAAGGAGGATGGAGGCGGCTTGTGGTTGTTGTTGCTGCTGCTTTGTGATGGGAAAAGAAGAGAGAGGGGCACCAAAGGGCATCACTAGTGGAGGAGAGGTATGGTGGAAGTGGTGTTGTGGTCGCGGTGGATGGAGGACGGAGGAGGACGATGGCGCGACTGGTGGCGCAAAGGGGGTGGTGACCAGTTGAGAGAGAGAAGAGAGAGAAGGAAAGCAAGGAGAAGGGCTCGCCGGTGGTGAGACAGTGGTGGCGCCATTGCCGACAGTCATGTTTGATGGTTTTTTTGGAGGATGAAGAGAGAAAAGGGAGGTAGAGAGACAAAGAGAAAGGTGCGGAAGAGAGAAAAGAATGAGTTTAGGGTTAGGTTTTTGTGTTTTTATATAAATGGAAAGAAAGGCTTCTTTGATCTCAACCGTCAGATCAGTTTTGATCGACGGTTGAGATCTTAAGATTGAGACCTGACTAGGATTTGATTAAAATTCAAAAATTGAATCCCAAATTGGCTATGATTGTAATGAACTAAAACAATAGGCTAAAATTTTTAGAAATTGGGTTAAAAGATAAATAAATTTAGGCAAAGATTCCAATTTAGGCTATAATTTAAATATATAATAGTAATAATAATACATAATAATAAATAATAATAATAATAATAATAATAATAATAATAATAAATAAGAAAAGATAATAAATAGATAGTACTAAATAATGAAAAAACTAGACAATGTATTTGCAAAAATGAGAGAATGCACTGTTACGTGAAAAAAATAATTTAATAAATATTAATAAAATTATATAAAATGTTATACATGAATTAATAAATTGTAAAAATGATATCAAAAATTAATAAAATAATTTGTTCATTTTAAATCATGAATGTGACACGTCAAAAATTTGTTTGATGCAAGAAAATGTGTAAAAAATACTATCATTTAGAATTAATATTTTTTGCTAAAATAGCAGCCTCAAGGTAATATTGGTAGGTCAAAATTGGGTGTCAACAGAGTTTGTACAACATATTATTATAGACCCAAAAATGAAAGAGAACAATAATAGAAAAGGGCTAAGTGGGGCAGTCCTTAGATAAATCCCTTGGCGAACTCTTCAAGTCCCCCAGAACACCAGCTTTCTTGTCCAACCTATTAGACATAAGACAAAAGTACCAAAATCAATCCCAGAATCCAAAACATACCTTTGACACCCCATAACCAACCCTTCGTGCTATCCGAATCCTATGAATCTTAAGGATCCAAGGAGGGATCACGCCAAAGGAGTTATGAGGTGCACAAAGGCCATTTTAGATTCACATACAGAGAACACGAAGCAGGAATTCTATTTCATATGTCTAATATAATAACTGGTGAGACCATATTGTGCATATACAAATATGATTAGTAAACGAGGAGATTGTTTATAGAAATAAACAAATAATGAACAAAATTACATAAGCCAAAATCGTAAATGCAAGTTCATATTAAAAGCGCTAAGGTATTTAGCCTTCTTAATCACCTAATGCAAAATTTTATGTTACATAAAGCTAGCACTCAAGAATTGAATGTACCGTTAAGATAACTTACTAGTTTGCAGCAAGAATAATAAAAGAAACCAAACTTTCAAAAGTACATTGACAATAGTAAAAGTAAGCAAGATTCAACAGTCTAATGTGTCGTGAACTTACGACACTTAAGATGCTTAAAACAAGAAATATTTATAAGTATAAGGGCATGTTTTGTGTGTTTGATGTATTTTCTGGTGTTTACAGGCCTTAGGGTCATACAGAAGAAAATTTGCCAAAAATGAACAAAAAGGAGGCATCATACGAAAGGAATGATGACCATGGGATTTGACTAAGGTCGTACCAAGGTAATTGTTCCTTGAATCAAAGAGTGTTCCTATGATTTGATCGGATGAAAGTTTCCCATGATTGTACCATGAATCCATGATCGTACTTTGATGTGACGATCATACCATGAGATCATAGGATGAAAACCAAGATATGAAATCTACAGAAGTTTAAGCTAAAGGTGATCACACGACAGTATTTCATGATCGTACATCATGGATTCGTACTGAGCATCGTACCTTCGAAGTCCTGAAAGCTGACAAGTCCAAGTACGAACCATGAAAGTCAAAGGACAATCATGAGTTCTAACCATGATTATACCTTCTTCTCATCCGAGGCAGCCAACATTGTTTCCTATTTTGCTTATGATAGGATTTTTTAATTCATAAATACTTTTGTAGGGTTATTTTTACATATTACGCACTATTTTGAGTTAAGAATATTATTTTGTGAAGTTTTAAGGCATATTCTTGGAATTTTACAAACATCATTCCTAGGATTTTCATTAAAGTTGAGATTTTAGAGTTTATTTTTGATTGTAAGTTCATGAAAATGCCTTCATCAATGAATTATTCCTGTGTTCTTGCAATTATAAATAGCTAAACATCACAACTAGGGTTGTGAAAACCATGATGAATTAACAAAACAAGTTAAGTGCAAGACAAATCTAGATTGGTGTGCTTGCATATATTGATATTTCCTTCGTTATAATTGTCCCTCTAATGGATGCATACATTAGGAAGTCACATGTATCCTAAACTTGATTGGGAGAGAGGTATGGATTAGAAAAAGGAAATCACAACAGAAATTTGAAGCTATCAATCTTCATCTAATAACAAGAGACATAACAAAATAGTTAATTTGAGATCAAGAAAAATTATTGATAGTGCGACACTTTGCGTTTTGGAAGAGATGAGTGAAACTTATCTAATCATGGTCGGAATATGTTTAGATAAGCCTAGCTTGTTAGATTTTGCATACAACACATCGGGATAATTTGCTAGCACAAGCAACCTGTGGAGTTTTGAAATCATGGGGGATCACAATCCTAGTGCTCATCTCATATTGATTACAAATTCAAAATAACAATTGTTCTGATAGTCTTTTGCTTCAGAAAAATCCCCCTTCTTTTACTTAATCACCAATTAACTTAGACAAATACGTGATCAAATTTTATCCTATTCTCTGTGGGTTCGATTCCAACCTAGTTAGATTTTATATTTAATTCAGTGACTGATTTAAATTTTTTGAGAGGTGTAATTTAGCGACATTAAATTTTGACATCATTGTTGAGGAGTACGATTACAGAATTGATCAGTTGGGTTCGTCAGGATGTGGGTTTTGTTTTCTAATTTTACTTTTCTACTATTTTTAAGGCACACATCAGTGTATGCCCCATACTTGGAGTTAGTCCAATTCCTGATTCCATTTGATCTTAAACTTGAGAGAACCCTAAGACAAAGTCAGTGAATGAAGAGAGAGAAAGTTTGTATCAAGAAGCTCTACTCGAGCAGGTTCATGATGATCTAGTAGTTGTAAATCAACCACTCCAACATGATGTTCAGGAAATTGCAGAATAGATCATTATTCGGTTAATGAACGAAGAGGGTGTTAGGTAAGTTGTTACCCAATGAGAAGCAAGGAAGGAAATGGGTAGACAAGATGAAGCAGATTATATATATGCGCTTAATGCGAGGGACAGAGTGAGATAAAATAGGGGAAAACAACCCATCCAACAATATCGACCCATTTTTTATAATCTAGAGGACGATTTGGGATATGTAGAACTAATTTAAACAGGTCTTATCATTCCACTAGAATTGCCTCAATGTACTAAGTTCGATCTCATAAATGGGATAATCCAACTATTAAATTTAAAGGGGGTTTTGGTTGGCCTGACTATTGATAATACAAACATGCATATCATATTTTATGGGGATCTACACTTCATATAATCTACCTAAAGTGAGTCAGGAGGTAATTCGACTAGGATTATTTCCATTTTCTCTGATGGAAGAAGCTACTCTGTGGTTAGGAGAGTTGCCACGTAGATCTATCACTACTTTAAATGAGTTGAGGACTCAGTTCTTTGACTGATTTTTTTCACCTCCAGAATGGTGTAATTCAAAGATGAAGTATATAACTTCTGATATTTACATTTAGAGGCAATATATAAGATATGGTTGAGGTTCAAGAAGAAGCTACAGAATATGCCAAATTACAGGATTACTAGAAGAAACTTGTTTGAGATTTTTTACCGAGCCTTGAATATTAACATTAAGGTTGTAACTGACACTATTACAAGTAGGGCACTCAAGAGTCTATGATGGAAATAGGTGTCTGAAATCTTGGATTGCATTGTGAAAATCAACTAAGAGTGGTATACTCAATAGGCAGATATGTCATTCGATACTTGAGTAATCAGAGCCTCCAATGAGCAGTGGGCACTGGATGATACAGTGGCTCAAGAGGTTGCACAACTGAGGACTGAGATTGGTTTGCTCACTAAGTAATTTGTAATAGCTAGAATGAAGAAGGTCAACACAGTGGCTGCATGAGGTAAGTCTTCTAGGTATGAAGATTTGGATTTTGAGGAGGACAAATATCTTGACAGAAAGGTGGCAAATTTTTAAGCCAAGGTCTAATGATCTAATCAAGACAATTGAAACTCTAAGCAAAGAAATTAAGTCAGAATTTTATAGAGATAACTACAAATGGTTTGGGTACAAATATAGGAGTAGGTATAGAGATGATGATTGGAAGCGAGAGATGATTACAAATATGAAAGTGGTCTTTATGTTCCATCGGGGAATCGTGATGCAGAATCTGTTAATTCAAAGATGGGAGATTTACTTTCTAAACTTATTAAGGAGTCAGAGAGCCAAGAGAGTTAGCTTAAGTAAATTAAGATAGATATTTCATGTTTGAGCCAAAAGGTGGAGTCTCATACAACTTCCATTAAACAGCTTGAGCAAAAATTTAGGTAGATATTTGCCACATTAAACTAGCATCAACTGGCACACTTCCAAGCAACACCATTCAAAATACTATGAATGAGAGTCATTATCTAGCTATTACTACTCATAGTGGTAAGGATACTATTGATCCTCCTATGCCTATGGTTGATGACAAGAGGAACGATCCCATAGTCATTGATGATGTGGATGAAACGAAAACAAAGAATGTGATGGTAAATGAAGAGGTATCTCAAAAGTCTCTAGTTGCTAAAAAAAAGGCTAAGGACAACAAAAGAAAAGGTAGGGAGTTCACACCAGCATTTAAGTCCATCCCACGACCTCCTATTTTTCCCCAAAGTTTTGAAGAAGAAAGTCAAAGAAGGCAAATATAAAAAGCTTCTTTCAATATTGAAGGAGTTTTTTGTAATACCCCTCTTGTGGAGGTTCTAGAACAAATGTCGGGCTATGTAAAGTTTATAAAAGATTTGGTGACAAAGAAGAGAATGGTGAGTTTTGAGCCTGTGGATAATTCGCACCATTGTAACGCAGTTTCCTCTCGCTCTCTAGTTGAAAAGAAGAAGGATCCTAGAGCTTTCTCTATTTCTTGTACTATTGGGTCTTCTAATTATGCACAAGCCTTATGTGACTTGGGTGCTCGTATTAACCTGATGTCGCTAGTCGTCTATAAGTAGTTGGGGTTGGGGTAGCCTTAACCAACCTCTATGAGACTTTTAATGGTAGCCTGCACAGTGAAAAAGACAGAGGGTATCTTGTGCTATATGTTTTTGAAAGTAGCATCTTTCATATTTCTAACTGACTTCATGATTCTTGATTGTGAGATTGTCTTCGAGGTCCCGATCATATCGTAAAGGCCTTTTCTCGCTACTAGAAAGACATTGGTTAATATGGAAATAAGAAAGATAAAGTTTCAGTTGAATGATGAGTAAGTTACATTTAATGTATGCCAATCCATAAAATAACCAAAGGACATTTGTGTTATTTTGGTGATTGACACCATCGATTCTAATGAGTTGGTAGTTTCAATTGAGGAGAGACTCAGTGTTGAGGCACTTATAGTAGTTAAAATAAATTATGATGGTGATGTTATTGATGAGTATAACAAAATGGTAAGAGCACTCATTGGTAAGGGTTCATACACTTATGCATCGAAGAAGTTATATTTTGATATGAAGAACAAAGTAACCCTACCAACTAAACCATCTATAGAAGAGCCTCCTATTTGGAGCTCAAGACACTTCCTTCTCATTTGTGGTTTTTGGGAGCCAACAATACTTTGATGGTTACCATTGTAGCTAATTTATTAAAATGGCAGGTTGAGGCCTTAGTATTTGTGTTGCAGAGGTTCAAAAGGGTCGTCGGATAGTTCATTGCTGACATTATCAAAATTCCACCTAGAATTTGCACTCATAAATCTATCTTGATAAAGATTAAATACCTAGCATTGAGCACCATCATATATTAAACCTACCAATATAAGAGGTTGTAAAGAAAGAGATCATTAAGTGATTGGATGCGGGAGTGGTTTATCCTATCATTGATCGTAAATGAGTGAGCCAAGTTCAGTATGTACTAAAGAAAGGCAGAATCACCGTGATCCCAGTGAGAAGAATGAACTAATTCCTATGAGGCCAGTTAGTATATAGCATGTTTGCGTGGATTATAGGATGTTAAACTCATGGACCAAGAAGGATCACTTTTCTATGTCATTTATGGATCAGATGTTAGACCGTATCGCTAGTAAAGAATGGTATTATTTTTCAAATGGATATTCAAGGTATAATCAAATTTCAATTGCCATTGAATACCAAGAGAAAACCACTTTCACCTGTCCATATGGAAGTTTGCCTTTAAAATGATGTTGTTTGGTCTATGCAATTATCCCGCCACTTTTTAATGTTTATGATGTCCATTTTTTTGACATGGTGGAAGATTCTACCGAGGTTTTTATGAATGATTTGTCAGTTGTAGGTGACTCATTTAATAATTACTTAGAACATCTTTCAAACGTTCTGAGGACATATAAGGAATATAACTTAGTACTAAACTAGGAGAAATGTCATTTCATGGTTAAAGAGAGAATAGTGCTTCATCATGAAATTTCTAAGAAAGGGATTTAAGTTGATAAGGAAAATTTGGAGGTGATTGAGAAGTTGTCTCCACCAATTTCAATGAATGACATTCATAGTTTTTTGGGTCATGCATGTATTTATAGATGATTCAACAAGTACTTCCCTAATATTACTAATTCGTTAAGCAAATTATTGGAGAAGAATGTAAGGTTTGTATTTGATGAGGCATGTCTAAAAGAATTTGAATGTCTGAAAGAGAAGTTTATTTCATCCCCCATTATTATGTGTCTAAATTGGACCTTGTCATTTAAGGTGATATGTGATGCTAGAGGTGTGGTACTGAGAGCAGTCCTAGGAAAACGGCGAGAGAAGATACTACACCTAATATACTATGCTCGCAAAGCACTTAATCCTGCTCAAAAAAATTGCACTATGACTGAACAAGAGTTGTTTATTATTGTGTTCGTGTTCGATAAATTTTGTTCTTACTTTATTGGTACCAAATTCATTGTCCATACTGGCCATGTAGCTCTTATATGTCTTATGACAAAGAAATATACAAAGCTGAGGTTGATTAGATGGGTACTTCTATTGCAGGAATTTGACTTTAAGGGAAAGGATCGAAAAAGAACTAAAAATGAGGTTGCCAATGATTTGTCACACCTTGGGAGGAGACAATGCTTAAACTAGAAGATGAGCTTAAAATTGATGATACTTTTCCAGATAAACAGGTCTTGGCAGCATCACAAGACTTATTCCTTGGTTTACAAATTTTGCAAATTATTTGGTAAGTGATTTGGTTCTAGAAGATATGTCATTTCAGTAGAGAAAGCAGTTCATGCATAAGGTGATAAAGTTCTTTTGAGATGATTCGTTCTTATTTTGGGTCTGGGCAGATAGAGTAATCCAGAGATGTATTCATGAGGTGGAGATGTTGAGTATCATAGAATCATGCTACTCTTCTCCAGTTAGGGGTCAACATAGAGGTGTGAGGGTTGCGCATAAGATCTTAAAATATGGTTACTATTGTCTTACAATTTATAAATACACTCAAGATTATGCCAACGCTTTTTACCAATGTCAAAGGCAATGGAACATTTAGCACAAACATGAACTTCCAATGATGACTATCCTTGAGCTTGAGTTGTTTAACATATGGGTTCTAAACTTCATAGGACTATTTGTTGGCTCACATGAAATGAAATACATCTTGGTGGCTGTGAAATATATTTTCAAGTGGGTGGAAACAATTGCGCTTCCAAACAATGAAGGTAAGAGCGTCACCATTTTTTTGAAGAACTTTTTTTCAAGATTTGGTACGCCCTAAGATATTATTAGTGATGTCAGTTAACACTTCTGTAGCCATCTCTTTAAAAACCTACTTGATAAGTATGGTGTAAGATATAAGGTGGCAACACCTTACCACCCGCAGATAAGTGGGTAGGTTGAGGGCTCAAATTGGGAAATAAAGTCCATTTTGACAAAGAGTATAAATGCCAATCAGACATACTGTGCTAGAAGTTTAGATGATGCATTGTGGGCCTATCGTACAACGTACCAAACTCCTATAGGCATATATCCATATCAGCATGTGTATGCCAAAGAATGCCACTTGTCTTTCGAACTTGAACATAAGGAATTGTGGGCATTGAAGAGGATTAATATTGAATGGAGTGATGCAAAATTGAGATTAGAGTAAATGGATGAGTTCCATCTCCAAGCCTAAGAAAGTTCAGGATTATACAAGGAAAAGTGAAGTACCATGATTGAAAGATTGAGTGAATAAAATTCCAACCCGGTGATTTAATCTGGATTTATAATTTGAGACTTCAGTTGCTTCCTAGAAAGCTAAAATCCAAATGTTCTAGAAAATTCACTGTGGTAAGAGTATTTATGCATGGTTCAGTTGAGCTTCAAAGACATAGAATTGACCCATTTAAGGTAGATGGCCGGCGTGTCAAGCACTATATAGGTACCACTAAGGAAATAAGGTCATATGAAAGATTGAACCTTGACGAAGTCTTAGTAGTCAAGAGAGTTGGGTCATGTCGCGAATTTAAATTAGGTGCTTCATTGGAGGCAACACATATGCTTGTTGGTGAAGTTTGAGTAATCAACTCAGCTGCATCGTACCATGATATTAAATCAAGTGCTTCATGGGAGGCAACCCATGTTTTATACTTTATATTTTATAGTGTAATATTTGTTAATGTGCAAGGATCATACAGGAAGAAGTAGATATTGAATTGGCTTACAGACTGAACCCATGCAAAGATTGTAAGACCGTGGAAAGCACCCATGATCGTGGATTCAGTTGTTTGATCACCTTTGAGCAAAGTTCTGAGAGAGATATATTTGGGAGTCATCCCACGATTGGTTATTATGATCTTACCTAGAGATCACGATTGTAATACCAATCATTAAATCACACTCTTGCAACCTATCAGCAGGCAGAAACCTATGACTTTAAAGAATTATCATGGTTAGATATCACGATCGCCCTTAAGCTTCATAGGTTCCTATGTAAGTTTTCCATTAGTCCATTTGTTACGAAAGGAATATATTATTGTGGTGTATAACCACAATGGTACTATTGAGTCATCTGAGTGAGCTTGTCTGTTTAATAACATGCGACCCAACCCAACCCACCTAGGGTTTAAATGAATAAAAAAACCTCTCACACCTCACCCATTTCCCCCCTTCGAATTTACATTAAATTTTGAGCCTAAAATCCAAACCCTAATTAATCCCAAGGATACAACCACATGTTACTTATTATTCAAAACCAAATCTTTTGTGTTCTCATTATTCTCATCAACAAATTGTAAGTATTTTATTCGAGGCTCCACTTTAATCATCTTTTACAAAGAGATAGTTTTTCTAAGTAGATTTTTGTCATGGAAAACTCTTGAGTACCCAATATTGGTAGCATAGTTGTCAATATGGGTCGAAATAGGGTTAATTTGGATTCAAATGAAGTTTACACGTAAAGTTGAGTATAGAGAAATTCCATGATATAACCTATGATTGTGGTTTTAACCTATGATACTAGGTTGGATCATTGTGGGAGGTCATGTGTTAAGTCTCAAGAGTTCATCAGAAGAACACACTCCACGATCGTGAGATCAACATATGATCGTGGTATGTGCTCGTTTAATGTGACGAGTTTTCCAAGTCTGAGGAACCTTTTCTACGACAGGAAGGTATGATTGTACCTTTATTATATGATCATAGGAAGGGTCATCTGATGGGAAAAAATTAACAGTCTCAGGAACCATTCCTACAATAGAAAGTTACAACCATACCTTCATTGCACACTTGTAGGAAGGGCCGTCTGAGCTACTTTTTACACTTGATAAGATTTTTCCACAATTGATTCTAACTCATTCCAATAAAGGTACAATGGAACCAAAATCTGGATCAAAGTTGGCAAAGAGCATTTCCAAGAAATGGAACCCAAGGACACAACTCCAGTCTTGGAGAATGAGCCTAACTCCTCAAGTAGGACTGAGGTGAGCATTTTTTTAAGTTCATTAATGAGAAGCACTCACCTCGGACCATGAGAAAGCACTCAAAGGAGAAGTATTAGGTAAACGCCACATATTTATGGTCTTGGACTAGGCAGCCACCCCATCAACCTTTCTCAGTCTAAAGAGAGAAGAAAAGGCACTCAAGTTGGGGTGAAGCAGAAGAAAGATCGAGTTCCACAGAGGAGATGGATGAGTCCAACCCCAAACCTTACAACATTATTGTACCAGCTCCAAGAGGAGTTGATTTAAGAAAGTGGGTAGTCCTAAACTCATGGGACTACTATATTAATGGTGTTTCATTAACTAACTAGGGTAACAAGAAGAGAGGTATTCAGAAGGAGCCCCAGGTACTGACTGAGTCATTCCAGAAGGTTTGGAGTTGGTGCAAGGGTTTGAGAGATATGAGATGGGGTGGATGACTATACCCCTACGAAGTTGTGTGCTAAAGTTGGTGTGGCAATATGAAAAATATGACTCCTTTAGGGATGGAAGAAGATATAAGAAAGAAGCCAAGACTGGAGACTATGCTGGTCAGAGACATAGAGGTAGATATCTCCATTCAGGCTATCTCCAGGTTTGGAGAAGCATTTATACCAATCAATGAGACCCTATAATATGATTTTTGGATGAATGATCTAAAAAGGGTGAAGAATTGCACATTGATGTCAAGAGCATGCCATATAGGTGGCAGGCCACATTGCTGAAGCTGAAGAGAATGACTCATGGGTCAATGAGGCCACTATTTCTAAAAATATCTTGAAATTCACCGTAAAGGTGTGGTGATCGATTTTCAAGCACCGGATTACAGAAACAGCCAATGACAACACATTGGGTACAATCAATTCCTGTCTGGTAGTAGCTATGGTTTTAAGAGTGGAGTTGAATATCTTATGGATCATCGCAAATGAGACTCGAGATAAGATACTTCAGTTCAGCACCACATTGCCTTTCTTTTGTCTTGTGACCCGATCATTACTGTAGTATACCAACTTATTCAATCTATAAAGGTTTCAGAGATAGCATTTATAAAAGATATGTGCAACCTGGCTACCCCTGCAAGGGGCTAGGAGATTACAGATATTATTGAGGGTGCCCTAGATAATGACATATCGGCTTCTGATATTGGTGCCTACTCATCATCAGCACATCTGTATCCATCCATAGTTGACCTTTGGTTTCCACAAGTTACACATTGATCCCAACTTCACAATTGAAGGATATTATATGAAGCCTACTATTACATGATGCCCGAATAAAAAAGCTTACAGTTGGGATTAAGCCCTATGTGAATGATGATATGAGGTGCAGTGCGGACTATCTAGACATGAGCATATAGATTTGAGATAGGAATAACGGCTAGGATGGACACAGTCTAGGCACCTGCTTTATTGAATATTCGAACAGTATTGACCTAGTTAAAAAAAGCAATTAGGGTATTTACTTAGAGAGTGGATGTTTCACCTCCTCCACTACCGCCTATGCCTTCACAGGTAGCTTCGATAATAGATATGTACGTCCTAGTTCAAAACTTTTATACTCCTTTCTAGGATGTTAATGATATAGACATTGAAGAGGGATCGTGACTTGGAGCCTCGAAAGAAGACTAGGGAATATGGGGTTGAGAAAAGACAGAAAAGATTTGTTAAGAACAAGAAGAAGAGGAAAACAAAGGGAAAAAAAGATGGACAGACCCCCAAAGCAGCTATTACGAAGGGTGATGTGTTACCACCTACCACGGAGGTGTGTGTGATAATTGGTAGGGGTACAGAGGTAGCCCCTGATACTTTGAGTACACCATCCGCCACCGATGCCAACTTACCTTTAAGTACCCTGGCCACAGTCGAGGCCACCAGAGTAGAGGAACAAGTTAGGGACCCACATGCATCCCCATGATATCAGATATCCACTGGCGCCTAGAGCACCACATGTATGTACCTTACCCTAGTCTTACATTTCTATGATTTCGTATAATAAGGACATTGCATGATTTCCAAGTTGTGGTAGGGTGTACCATTATCGAGGGTTTTAATTATCGTATTTCTTTTCCCTCGGTTGTGCTATCATAGTTATAACTGACATGTTTAAGTGTTTTATTATTTTTTGTTGATATGCTTTGCCTTTGTGTTGTGTAACCTAGAATAATTTAAGAAAATTGGGGGCAGTCAAGTTTAAAAAAACATGCTAACCTATCTATCAATGTGTTTAAAATGATACCCCTTCTTTATTTTGTGATGAAGTGGTTGCATGTACAATATTATAACTAATTTTAGGATCTAGACATGACATTAGAATTGTTAATCGGATAACCTACTAGACCTTGCATAAACTGAATAAGGTAATAACTTAAATGAAAGCCCTAAGCTATGAATGAGTAAGGTTTCTAACCATTCGGTGTGTGTGCATGATCTAGAACTTGTTTGTTTGGTCTAGCTACAAGATTTAGGATAGGAGGTTAGGAAATTATCATAGGTCATTTTTTGAAAAAGTCTATTATAGCCTAAATAACCTACCAAATAATCATCTATCCCTTGAACGTAAATTTTAAGCCTAAAGAGACCTTTTCTTTGAACTACTTGATTCATTTTCCCAAGTCCTTACAATGAACCTTATTTGGCCCTGATCCCTCCTTGAACATTGTCTACCTCAAATCAGACAAATCACTTAAGTTGAGGGTGGCTATTATGTAGGGGTGCGTAGAAACTAGGTATAAAGAATTTATAGTAAAGGGGAAAAGGATTCAAGTGAGAAAGGATTAAAAAAAGAAAAAAAGAAAAGATGTGAAAATAAAACTACACCCGAGGTCAAAAAGAAATAAAATGTAGGGATAAAAATAAGGAAAAGTAGGAAAGTGGAGCCAAATGTATTGTAGTGCCTAGGAGGATTAAGTCATTGTCCCCAAATGTACCATATCCTTCCCCAAGCCTATATTACAAGCCTAAGAAAGACCTATAGTGATCCTAACTCAACTTTTTGAAAGCTTAAGCATAGAAAATAAGGGTAATCCTATGGTATCAAATGCACACAACCTAACTTTTTTGTGGGAGTGAATAATACAATTCAGTCCCAGTACTAGATTTCATTACATATACTGAGTGATCGGGTACTTCTTTGATGTAAGGAAATAGAAGATGTAGTCTACTAATTACTTGTTTTGGGTAGTGTATTGGTCAATAGGTTGGGTTGACTATTCACAATATAGTGTCATATCCTGATCTCATTATATTAGAAACACTTGTCTTACATATACACTACGTTGGTGGTTTGTGATAAGAATGGATGGTATGGAATCTACTTATATGGGTTGCATGTATGGAAAATTGATTTTGTAAAAATGACTACCATAATGACCTTGATTTTGCTCTAAGTTCAGTGTCTTGTTGAGTTTAATGTTTTATTTGTCTGAGGACATCCAAATATTCTAAGTTGAGGATATTGATGTGTATTGAACCTAAGACACTTTAGACACTTAAAAAAGAAATATTTGTAAGTATAAGGGCATATTTTTATGGGTTTGATGTGTTTTCTGGTGTTTGCAGGCCTTAGGGACTTAGAGAAGAATTTTTTTTGAAGAATGGACAAAGGCATCATACGAAAGAAATGACGATCGTAGAACTTGACCACGAGCATACCAAGGCAACCATGCTTTGAATTAGCGAGTGTCCCTAGGATTTTATCAGATGAAAGCTTCCCATAAATGTACTATAAAGCCACGATTGTACTTTGATGTGATAGTCGTCCCGTGATATCGTTGGATAAAATCCAAGATATGAAGTGTGATACCCCAAAGTTTTCTAACTAATTTCTTCCCAAGAATGTCTAGTATTATCTTCTAAATTAAATGATGTTTATTCCATGGGAAATTCAATAAGCTTTCCATCGATATAAGATTCGCATAAATCCGATAACCGGGTAAGAAGTTAAGACTATTTCAAGTTCCCATCGTAAAACAGCGCCATATTAGTCAGTGGCGCGCCGCACCACAAGAGAAAATGGCATTTTTCAAATTCTAGTAGGGGTCCGCGATAGTGGCGCGCCACGCCAAACTTCCAGGTCGCAAACAAAGTGCCAATGCTGTGGATCCGCGTCGCGCCATTCTCCTATTTCCCAATTGTCAAATTCCAGTGACACGGCGCGATAGGACCGCGTCGCGCTAGGGGTCCAATTCGGTAAATTTTCACCAATTTAAAGGATGCGTCCAGGGTTAAAAGGGTCAATTTTTCACCCCTATTTAAGCCCTTTAACACGAGATTCAGCTATTTAGAACCCAAAATAAACTAGTTTCTCTCAATTTTCTCCCAAGAACATGCTAGGGTTTCAATTGGGGATTCAATTTCAAGAAAGTCTCTCTGTCAATCTTCACTAAACCAAGAACTAAGGTATGTTTTGTGTTGATTTATAGATTCCTTTCATCCATAAAGCTCAAGAACCCTATTTCAAATTGCAAATCATGATATTTATGTTGTGGGTTGATTATAACCTTATTTATCTTGTTAAATGATTCCCAAATTGGAATATTTGTGTGTTTTTCATGAAACTACATTAGCAAGTGAGTGAAATCCATAAATTAATTTATTTATAATGTGTCAATTTGATGATTAAGCCTATGCCCTATGGGTGAATGCAAGGTGTTTGATAAAATGCCTAGGAAGTTAGAAATTATGCACTATAGCTAAATTATGATCCAAAATGACTTCCATGTTATTCTTATGCATTGAAATTTGTTTGTTGGATTGCTCATGAGTTAGCCTTATGAAATTATGCTATGTATACATGCTATCTTATTCACGTACCAAGCTATGATAATCAAATGCCCATGAAATATCTCCAATATTTTTCTCATATATATATGTGCTTACGATAAAATATTTGTTTTAAACTTTTTGTACTTCATTGAAAACCTCGTGATAGATAAAATCGTTTAATTTTAAATAATCAAAAGTTACACGTGCGAGGCACGTGCAGCTAAACTAGTATATATATATATGTGTGTATGTGTGCGCGCGCGTGTGTGTGTATGTATGTATGTATATATGTATATGAGAATGGTAGAACTAATATTATTAATAATAACAACACTAATAATAATAACAACAACGATAATAATAATTATAATTACTAGATAATGTGTTTGTAAGTTATGAGTATGCAGATTTATGGAAGCAATTTAAGAAATATTAATAAAATTATGTAAAAAATATTATATTTAAATTAATAAATTATAAATACTATATAAAATATAAAATTAAATGATCAAATAAATTGCATACTTCAAATCATGAATGTGAAATGTCAGTATTTATTGGATACCAAAACAATACATAAAGAAATATTAATATTTAAAACTAATAACTTTTGTAAAGTAACAACTTTGAAGGAGTATCGACAGGTCAAAATTGGGTGTCAACATAAGATTTTTCAAGCGAGTGGTCGGGGAATTAACGAAGGTGGGTATTCATGTCTTGGTTGTTGATGGAATGAATTGAGTATTGGAGAATTAGATCTTTATTTAGTATATCAAACTAAGTTACGTTCTACGAACACTTTCTTGTTCTACCTTAGAATTTAATATATTTTTATTTTTAGAAATTATTTTGATAAATGGCTTGTGACTTCAGTTGGATGTGTTTCAATGTTTTATCTTCTCACTTTGCCTGTGGTCAAGTGTGAAGTATACTTTTTTGTTTGAAACATAGGCCAATTGGCTATTAAAATTTTACTTGGAATTGATTACCTTAGAAACATATATCTCCATAGATTGGCTTTTGTTTAGGTTGTCGAGTATCTATTTTCAAAAAAAAATTGAAGCTAGAGAAAGCCCTTCAAGTTGCAGTCAACTGATATATACATGAAGATTCTGTCATAGATTCCTTTTTGACTAAACTTGAAGAGAAAAATGAGCTCAAAGATTCGCTCAATTCTTTAATTAAAAAAAGGAGACAAATGGATCCCACAATATTATTAAGTTAAAAAAAATAAAGTCGCTTAAATAACTAGGACAGTTGTTCGACAATGCAACAACTGCATTAGTTGTCTCAACAACTATAGAAGTTGTCAAGTTGTTTGACAACTTTGCTAAGTTGTTCGACAACTTTGCTAAGTTGTTCGACAACTTTTATAGTTATTGAGACAACCTCTTTAGTTGTTGGAGCGAAAATATTTAAAAAAAAATTAAAAATTTTTTTTGTCCCTTTTACCTAATTTTTAAAATTTGAATGACCCTCACTTAATTGAGAAACTTGTTTATCCTTTTTAATTCAAACTCCCTGGCTGACTTTTCTACTTGTTTTTCTTTGTTACGAATGAAGTATTTTTTATATTAATGGTGTGAAGGAGAAAATGAAATTATTTAATAAAGAAAACCGCTGCCAAAAAATTAAAATAATTTTTTTAAAAAAATTACTGTTGAAAAAAAGAAAATAAAAAGGAAGAAAATCATCTAACGGTCATTTTAAGTAATAAACAAAACTTTGATTATTTTTGTCTTAAGCTTTTTACTTTTTGTGTATAGATGAAATTTTTTCATAATATAACTGAAATTTTAAGCATAGTTTAATAATATCTAAAAAGGTAAAAATGAAAAGTAAAGTACAATTTATGTTATACTTTCTTTTTCTTAATAGGTGTGCATTTAGATAAAAATTCACTTATTTTGGAATAAAAAGTGTATTACATATGAGCAATGTAAATTATTACTCCCTTGGTCTCAATTTTTATGTCTCCTTTTTTTTTTTTAGTGTATCTCAAAAAAAATGACATACTTCTATCTTTAGTGATATTTTAGCTTTAAAATGACCATTTTGTCCTTAAAAAATGATTTATAGTCACTCAAATATCTATAACTTAGTTTAGATATAAGTTTCAAAAATCTTTCTTAAATTTCGTGTTGAGTCAAATTATCTCACATAAATTGAGATGAAAGAGTATTAAATAATTTTTCAATATTTAAAATTCTGATGCGGTTGTATAGTTGAGTGAGTAAAATGACGATAAATTCTCTCTCTTGTTAAATTAAGTAGTAGTACATTTGTCTTGTCATTAATTCTAATTTTTCTTCCGGTGTGTTTTCTAATGTTTTTGACGATTTCACTATCTAATTTCAACTCAATTTCTTTGAAGTAGCAATTTATTTTGTGTTCCTTTCATTAATTTTTAGTTGTTCACTTTTTCATTGATATGGAGATTAAAAAACAGTAAATAATAAGGGACATGACCCAAATATTAGCATGAAATAGTGTGATCGCAGATGCTAGCACAGGTCAGCCAAAACACAATATTTTGTGCAAAGTTTGACCTACGTCCGCATGTAGCTATTTGTTGCCGCAGATGGGGTTCGCAGGTGGGTGACGATCCGAAACAGTGCCACCTTTTGACTATAAATATTTGATTTTTTTTAATGGTAAAGGCACGAAATTTTAAAGTGAAAAATATTTTCTTCCTCTTAAAAATTCAAGTGTGATTTATAAAACATTGAGTGCGTTCGTAGTTCGACAAAGTTTGAGGTACTACTATTTTGTCGAAATGATTCATTTTATCTTTGGAGGACATATTTCATAACCTCGGGTACTTGAGGGGAATAATTTTCTAAAAGACACATCGTGAATTCTGTGGACTTGAATCTTCCAATCTTCATCTCTTTCTAAATATTTGATTTTGCTATTTTTCAAAAAAATAGTTTGAACTTCATTTGTTGTTGTTCATAAGTTAGATTGCACTTATTATTGAAGTTCAAGGTTGTGAATATACAGTTCGAGCTTCATTTGCTTGTTCATTTTTTTGTTTAAACATATGTTTGAAGTTCTTGTTAAAACAATATAAATTTTACTAAACTCTAAAAATAATGTATAATAAATTTAATACTTTGGGAAATACATTAGATAATGAATCGCATTTAATGTTAAGCGTAAAATGAATAGAAATAGATAAATTATCTATTGATTTTATAAACTAGACAAGTATTGTTAGATATCCCAAAATAAAAAAAATGAATAAGTAAAGATGAATGGTATCATATTTGATTTATCAATACATATCAAAGAGAATTTGGAACTCGGAGCCTACCCATCAGCTCTTTTTAACTTAAATATAGAATTTGGAAAAAAAAATTAGCAACTTGATAGATTTTTATAGCAATAAGATTGCTGTGAAGTCATAATCAAGTCCTACTAGTTTAATTTTCTTGATAAAAACTAGTAGTTGTTGGCATTTGTTGGAACAAAACAAAGCTACAGAAATAAAATAAAATAAAATAAAATAAAATAAAAAATAATTTTTATGATGGGAAAAGGATATAAATAGCATTTCAATAAAAAATTATTGACACGAAATGATATTTTTTTTATATAGAATACATATCGATATAAGATATGTATCAATTTTATATCAGTATTGTATAAAGCTTCCAACAAATACCTAGAAAATGAAATTAAAATTCAATGACTATTTTATATCAATAATTTCATCTGAAATGCTATTTATGTCCTTTTCCTATCTTAAAAATCATTTTTCATTTTGTTTTGTGTTTGTAGCTTTGTTTTGTTCCAACAAATGCCAACAACTACTAGTTTTTATCAAGAAAATTAAACTATTAGGTCTTGATTATGATTTCATTTCTATATGCATCTTATACATACACAAATATATATATGTTATACTTCATACTATACAAGAAAAAGCATCATTTTCATCTTATACTATACAAGAAAAGTCTAAGTCACATCTAAATTATATAAGTGATCTATTACATACTTTAACTATATAAAAGTGATATTATTACCTCCCCGCGACCCCCATTCTAAGGCGCGTGTGTTACACTTTTTAGACGCGTCCAGCCTATTAAATAACAAAAGTAAACGGCTAAAAACATTAAGGGAAAAGACATCGTTTCCACCCCAAACTATAGTCGAAAAGTCGAATCCACACCTAAACTATATAAGTGACCTATTACACACCTTAACTATAAAAAAATGATACTTTTTACTGACGTGGTGCTGACGTGGCAGCGCGTGTAAAACACTACACCACATGCAAGTGGTGGTAGCCTGATAGGATGTAAATAGTTTCACTTTTTTATAGTTTAGGTGTGTAATAGGTCACTAGTATAGTTTAGGTGTGGCTTCGACTTTTTGGGTATAGTTTGGAGTGGAAACAATGTCTTTTCCCTTATCTAAAAGATATATTTTAAGTTTAAAAAGGTTTTATTATTAAGTGACAAAAAGAAAATAATTTGTTCCGATAAGGACTTTTAACAATCAAAATTCAGCGTTGCCCCTTGACATAATCTGGTGTATTAAGTCACCTTTGAAAATCCTTTTTCAAAAATGATTTTTGACTCTTTCAAAACTGATCCACGAACAAAGATTTCGATTAAGAAATTTTGTTGACCGAGGGGAAAGTGTTAGGCACCCCTCGGTCCCGTGGTTTGACCACGGTCGCTCCGTGGAGTACATCGGGTAATACGACACTATCAAATGCATAAACCAAACAAAATACACAACACACAAAAAGACAAACAGTCAAAACTCTAAAATAGTGTCCAATTCAATTTATTACAAATCGAAATTAAAAAATGCTGAAATTTAAACCTAAACTATTCTAACTATCCTAAACTATGCTTTACCCGATGTCTCGGGCCTTGATCACAATCAGTCTTTCAAGTACAAAGTATCACGGGGCATTCCCCAATAAAAAATATAATTTTTCTTGGGGAATTCCCCGGCCAAATGAGTACAAGGTATTCAGATGCGATAAAATAAAGTCCATTCAACACATTCAATGTGCAACAATCCACAATCCCTATATTTTGCCTATCCGACCTAAGATTTGTCTATCAATTCTCGACCTAAAATATGATACTATCGAATTCGATACAATGAACAATTATTTCGAATTAGACAAACATCAATGTACCAAAATAACCAATATTTGCTCTTATCAATTGCCTTGGTGTACTATTCTCTATTTTGAGCTGGGTCTATCGAAAACAGTCTCTCTACTTCTGCGGAGGCAGTGGTATGGACTGCGTACATTTTAACCTCCCCAGACCTCACTTTATGAGAATACACTGGGACTGTTATTGTTGTTGCTCATATTAATTGTTCAATTCTCGCCAAAATTAATGAAAGCAAAGTGCACACGCCATGAATTTACCACGCAAAGTATCACACAACTAAAATTAACCGAGGATGAAATGAGAAATAAACCTCAATCCAAGCTTGTATTATGCCAAATTATGGATTAAAAGACGAATCCGAACCCAAAAACCTCAAACCGAACCTCGATCCACAAACTCGAATCCTAAATCCATTAGTAGAAACCCGAACCGCTAATTCAATGGAAAATCAATCCCGACAAATCTCAAAATTAATGAAACCTGACTGTGTTGCATTATTCCAGCGAGTTTGTCGGACTGTGGTTGTCGGTTTCGGGGTTTTCCGATGAGTGTCGACGGAAAAGGTCAATTTTAAATCATTGGTCTGGAACTGAGCGATTTATGACGGGTTTGTTTCCGGAATCGGCAACAGGGGTCGGGTTTGGTTGCTTAGAGGTCTAGCCGCTAGTGATTTGGACTTTTCCGGCGACGGTTTCGCCGTAACTGTAACAAAGCCGCGACTGACAGCGTTTTTCGGTGGAGATTTCGGTGAGGATTTTGTCAGAAAGACTCTCACGTCGGTTTCCTCTCTCTTTCTCGCCTTTCAACGTTGTTCACTCGTCGTCCCTCATTTTTGTCTCATCCCCGTCGATCTCTCTCTATTTTTTTCTGTTCTCTTTTCCTCCCTTTCACTCTATCCGTCTGTGTACGTATTCACTATCTTTGAACTGTGAGTATGTTGTTGATGTGTATTTTTGGTAATGGAGTCTCTGGTATTCTCTGAGTGTGTGTGTTTTTCTGTGAGTATGTATTCGTTAGTCCGTCTCTGTTAGTGGAGTGTGAATGTATATATGATTGTGAGGTGTGAGTGGTTAATGTGAATTGGTGTGAGGGTGTGTGAGTGGTTAATGTGAATTGGTGTGAGGGTGTGTGAGGAAAACGTGAATTTGGGGTGGGGTGCACATGGGTAGAGGGTGAGGTAGGGGTAGGGGGTTGGGGTGGTTATGATAAGGTGAGGTGATCAAAAGTTGTTATGAGTTTGTTGTAAATTTATTTTTTTGTGGAAAAATTATTTAGTGTGAGGTGTATGGTAAGGAGAATTAAATAGGTAAAATTGATATTTGGGATGTGCAAAATTATGTGTCTATAATATATATATATTATCTATATTATATTAAAAGTGTGAAGGATCTTAGAAATATTATTTGAACTTTTTGCCCTTTATTAAAAGTCTTTATTTTAGACAAAATCGTCTTTTTACTATTTTTCTAATATTTAAGAGTTGAAAATTAATTAAATAGTTATAGTAAAAAAAATTCTTATTAGAAGTCATCAGAATTAATGACGACTAATACCTTTTTCATTAGTTCAAAAATTCTAAATCATCTAAAGTTGATTTTAAGAAGATTTGAAAAATCTTGATATAAATATAAAAGCGCTAGAATAAGAAAAATATAAAAAGTACCAAACTTTTAAAAGTTTAAGTAATCAACGATTTTCTAAAAATTTAACTTTAAAAATAAGGAAAGATTTTAAATATAGAAAAAAATAAAAAAGAAAGTAATCGTACTACAAATATGGTTTAAATCGATGTGTCTTTCTTAGCCTCTAGCAGCAAGGAGAAGAGATACCGCATGACAAACACAAAAGTGACGATCCATTGACCACTTGAAACTTCTGATGGTAAAATATATATGTGCTTACAATAAAATATATGTTATATTTATATTATTATATTAGAGTGTGAAGGATCTTTGTGAAGTGATTTAAATTTTTTGCACTTCGTTAAAAATCTTTACAATAGACCAAATCATCTATTTTTAAATAATTAAAGATTACACATGCGAGGCACGGGCAGCTAAACTCGTATTAAAAATGCATATTCTATATAATAATGATACAATTGTTACCCATACATTCGTTGCTCTATTATTTTATTTTTTGTATGTGTGTGAATTGTATCAATATGATATATTAACTGTATCTAAACTATCTAGGTCACAATGACTCAAATTATGAAATGACCATAATATAGAATTTATTTAGGCCGACTGGCAATGAATGTTCAATAGTCCAAACATGGACCAATTATTTTGAAAAGGATCAGCTCATGTCTTTTTCCCTTTTTAAGATTAACTGAGACGAAAAGCTTTTGTTGTGGTTGAGGTTTTAGGAGTAAAGCCCAAGAAGATAGGTTGGGCCAAGTATCCAATTAGGATATTAACTCATCCATCTCACTATTTTAGTTTTTTTATTTCTCATTTGATGTTCGATATTTGTATTGGAATTCGATTAATTCGAATTTGTGTTGTGTAGTATCCATTCGGGAAAAACACTCTCTATAAAAAAAAAATCACACTCAGAACTCAAACCAGAAACCTCTGATTAAGATAGAAACCTCATCTGCCGCACCACATCGTTTTGATGGTATCTCACTACTCTATCTCTGTCACATTTTGTCAATTAAGTTTGAATTTGAAATTATAAATAAGGACCCTCTCAAATTTGTCTGATTTTTCGTTACAATTTATATATTTTTAACAAGTCGTTTGGTATGAGAGATAAGGTATAATAATTTTGGGATAAAATGTAAAATTATTTTATCTGGTTGGAGGTATTAGACAGTCCCTAGATTATTTATCCCACCATTTATATCATAGTGATGAAATAAATTATCTCCTATACATGTTAGGATAACTTATCTCGAAATAACTAATTCGGAATGATTAATCCCGAAATAACTTGTAACTAACAAAACAACCCCTGTGGGTCCTATTAACTTTAAAGGGTCCTATTACATTCTTTCTTGAGCACCTAGCAAAAGGAGTGATATACACCCTCTTTCGAAGAATGAGAAACCAAAAATAGATCACAACTACTTTTTCTGTTTTAAAAAGAATGACCTACTTTGACTTGATACAAAGTTTAAGAAAATAAAGAAGATTTTTGAATCTTTTGACCTTGAATTAAAATTTAAGGATCTATTTTTGTTTGTGCGTGGATATTTCTTAACTTCTCTAAACATTTTTATTTTTAGTTTATTTATTTTAATTTTATTAATGTTCATATCTTGGGGGGTGATTGGATGGTATTTGATTAAATGCTTTACTGTAATATTCTTTAGTTTTTTCTCTTAGTCTTTGTAATTCTTGTATATTATTTTGAAGGTATTCTAAATATTCTATATCTTTTGTTCTAAAATATTCAATTAAATTTTCTTTCATAAGTATTTCTGTTAATCTTATTTCTTCCATATCTTGTCTCCAATATTTTAAATACTCATAGTCTATCATTTTATCCTAAAGTATTTGCTTGTTTACAAATTTCTGTGTAATATTCTATTCTAATTGTACTAAAATTTATATCTAATTTAAGGTTATTAATACTATTAATTATCTTTTTTTCTTCATCCCTTAATGAGTTTTTCAGGTTATGTAAACTATTATCTGTACTTTTTTCTAAATTTTCTAAGGTTTTTTCTATCCATATTAATTTTTCTTTTTGATTTTCCATCATTTCTTTGAGTTGATTTCTATAATTAATTTCTTCATACAGGTCACTTTGTTTTTCTCTGACTTTTCTAATATATTCCAACATTTCTAATCTACATAATATCCATCTGAATAACAACTATCTAAATATGAGCAGTAACTTTCATTATATAGGTGTAAGTTTTCTATAGAACTTAATAAATCTTCATTAAAATAAAATACCTCTTCGTATATAATTTTTCTTATATCTACTATTTCTATATCCTTAAATACATACAAAACAAGTATTTTAAATTTATCTATCATTCGATCAGATAAGTAGGTAGTCATTTTATTTCATATAATGCTATTTTCAAAATATTCCCTTCAATCATACACATAACAAAATATGATCATTTTAGATTACTATATATTAAATTATTCTTAAATAACATGTTCTTCGGTCACTATTAGCATGGTAATCTGGATACTTTTTCCTTAAATAGCGCCTCTACTCTGGCTACTCCCCTATCACGGTTTTCTTACCTCACTGGTTTCACCTTTAGGATGGCATAGTTCTTAGGATTTTTTCTCCTTTTCCACTTTGCTAATAAACTTCTTAACATGCTATTCTTTGAATAATTCTACTATAAAGTAACTAACATGAACTTATTTTATCATATCATGATTGTCAGAAATTTATGAATTTAGCTATTCATAATCATAAATATAAATACCTGTTCTGGTAAATCTGATAATTCTAGATTTTCCATAGTTGTCTGATTCATCGCTTTTCCTTGTAAATATATATGTTTTTTATTAAATAATTCAAAAGTTTTTTGTGTACAAGAGAGGATTTTGCTTCAACTCATGAAGGCTTGCCTCTAACTGAGCAAAATGTTCTCTATTTATAATCCTAAGAAAGCGTGTAAACTATTAACACACTTTACACGTTTCCTAATTTACATCTCCTATTTTTGTCAGAAAGATAAGAATTAATAAAGCTATACATGAAAAGTCAAAAAGCATATGCCTAAAAAGTTAAAGCTATTAATGGCTATTACTAAAAAGTCTTCCTAACTATACAATTTACGTAACAAGGTTTAAAAGGCTATGTAATAATTCACATGTTGCTTTCTAGCTTTTATTATCTTTGTCTTTTATCTCTTCCATTATTGCTCCGTTGTTATCTTCTTTTCATCTTCTCCTTGTCGTATCTGCTGTTTTTTTTATCTTCTTGCTATTGTAGCATCATATCTGGAATAAAGTTGTGTCTGCCACTACATCTGCTGCATATGTGGTCATCGTATCTTTGGCCAACCTGTTTACAGAATTGATCCATAGCTTCTTTTGAAATAATTCCTTTCGTAATAGATCTTGTGACTGGTAACTCTTCTGATTTTAGGATCGTTATGACCCATTTTCTTATCTCTTCTCTGTCATTTTCTCTAATATTTTTATAAGTAGAGTAAACCAATAATTAATTTCTGTTATAGTAAATCCAAACTGAGTTTTGATTTATATAATTATTTTCTAACTCAGTCAATATACTGCTAAGTCCAATAACTCTCTTGTTTCGGTAGAAGTTCGGTATCTGATTTTTGGTTATCTCTTCTTGTTCGCATATTTCTTCAGGGATAATATAATCTCGTGTCATTCCTATCTTGACAACAGTAATTGTCTGTTTTATTTCATCAAATAATATTTCTGCTGGTGCTGAGTAGAAACGAACATAGAATAATTGTCCCTTCATAATCCTTTTATAATCCATATTTTTTTTGCGAATATCTGGAATTCTTGTTAACTCTTCTCCAGTAATTGTGTAAACTGTAGATAGTAGTCCATAATAGTAACATGAAGCAATTAAGTTTGCACTGGTGCCAGGCAAAGCAATAAGTTTGTTATAGTTCTGACATTTTTGTGTAATATATCCTTGATTTTGTTTTGCTAAATCTTTACTCTGGATAGGTTTTGTATTTAATAATTTTTGTAAGGTATAAATATTATCAATATATGTACGAGTGATATGGTTATAAGTCTCCTTTTGTTGATTGAGTGATTCGGAATATGTGTGTATCTGGGGAGGTATAGATGACTCTGATTTTTGTATATTTGGTGTATATGGTTTTGAGAATATCTGGTTGAGGTTATAATTCTTTTTCTTTGGTAGTTCAGGTTTATTTTGAGTGACTATATTCTTTCCCTTGGATACATCACTTGCGCCTGCAGCTGTAACTGTAGTTTCGTTAGTAATTTGAGTTTTTAGGTGTTTCTCATCATCACCTTCTAGGTTTAGTTTTTTAATGTGCTCTTCCCGCACAGTATCTTTGCTAATAGCTTCTTATTTTTTATAGTGCTCAACCTGCACTTTACATTTGTAACTTCAGTAGTTAATGTGATAACTTGTTCTTGTAATAACTTCATTTGTTCAAATACTTGTAATATTAAGTCTGTTTGGATATCTTTGACATCAGCTTCTTCCATTGGTAAATCAGTTTGAGTAGCTTTGTCTTGATTTCTGCAATAACATTCTTGTCAATCTTGATTACTTTAATCGTAAATGTAAAATTTAATATATTTAATACTAATCTCCGAATTTCCTTCGTCGTAACTGAGTTTTGTATTTTTCTTGTTAACCACCATCGAACCTGGGTATTATTTGTTCTCACAATAAATCTGTTATATACAATATATGGTTCAAAGGCTAATAAATATTTATATAATTAACATAATTCTTTTCTATTTGTTTCTCATTTTATTTCTGTTTCATTAAATGTTCCTGAATAATATCTACAATGATGTTCTATTTTTTTATTTTCGTACCTATATTTAAGTACTCCTCCATAACTATATTCACTTGAATCTGCTTTTACTATATATGTAAATTTTTTATTTTCGTCTGGGAATTGTAATTTTGGTAATTCTTTACAAAGTATTTTTATTTTCTGAACCTATTTTTTATCTTCTTCGTTGTAACTATATTCTACATCCTTTTTTATTTTTTTCTGTAAAGGCTTTAGGTTCTCTGCTAATTTTGGTATATATTCTCTTACTTGGTTTACTAATCCTAAAAATGATTGTAATTTTTTTTTTTGTATCTAATTCTTCTTTTGAATTTATTATTTTTTGTACTATATGTTGTTGCATTTTTACTCCACTTTTATCTATTTGTATTCCTAAAAATTCTATCTGATTTTTCATAATTTCAGGTTTCTTTTTGCTTAAACTTATTCCTGATTTTTCTATTATATCTGTAAATTGTTCTAGTAATTTTAAATGTTCTTCTTTAGTTTTTGTATATAGTAGTATATCATCTATGTATACTATACAATTAGGTAATTATTTAAAATAACTATCCATAAAATGTTGATATCTACCTGGTGCATTTTTATATCCAAATGGTAATACATTCCATTCATAAAATCCTTGTGGTACCGTAAATGCGGTTAATTCTTTAGAATTTTCATCTAACTTTAAGTGGTAAAATCCTGATTTACAATCAAATTTACTAAAATAATTATATCCTTGTATTTGTCTTATTTTTAATATCTTGTTTGGTATTGGGTAATTATATGTCATAGTTTTTGCATTTAAATTTCTATAATCAATAATCATTCTACTTTTACCTCTTTTTTGTTCACTATGCTTATTTACTATAAATGCTGGACTATTGTGTTTACTATTACTTTTTTGTATATATTGTTTTTCTAATAATTCATCTATATGCATTTTAAATTCTTTTAAATCATCAAAATTATATGTTAATGATTTTTGAGTTATTATGCTATTTTTATCTATTAGTTCAATTTTTATAGTAGTTTTATGTTTTTCCCATCCTTTTAATGGATCTTCACTATATAATTGTCTTAATTTTTTCATTATTATTTCTACCTTATTTATTGAAAATATAGTTATTTCTTTTTTATTTATCGAAAATACAACTAGTTCTACTGTGTCTTCTGTATTTTTTTATATTTTTTACCTTTTGTGTAATTTTTTCACTTCCTTTTATCCAATGAGTTTTCTTTCTTATTTTATTAATAACTCTTTTTGCTCTTACTTTTTGTTTACATGGTGTTGTAAACCACCAATCTGTTTTAGTTATTATATAGATATAATTTATCTAAAAATGGCATTCCTAAAAGCATATCTTTTGATGTTAGTTCATAATTATAGATTTCTTCTATTGTTATTATTTTATCCCATATCTGTATTTTTACATTTTTAGCTTTATATGTAATTAAACTTCCTTCATTATTAAATCCTTTGACTACTATTGGTGTTTTTAATTTATCCTATTTACTTTCTGGTAAACAGTTGTATCTACATAAGTTTGCTTCTGCTCCTATATCTATCATAGGTGTATAATACCTATTATAATATCCTTCTACTATTATTTTTACAAGTACATATATTTTCATATCATGTTAAAGTTCTTTTTATGAATAATTTCTCTTTATTATATGTTAGAGATAATTGTGTATGTTCTATATTGTATGGTTTTACTTGTTCTAACCATTTTATTCCTAATATTATATCTGTTTTTTGCATTTCTTCCTTTATTTCAAATTCTATTTTTATTTTCCTAACTCCTATTATTATTTCTTTTTCTGTCGTACCCTTAATGTTTATTAGACTCCTTGGTAGATCTGGGCATATATTACTATTAGATTTTATTTCTTCACTTTTTACTAGATATTTTGTTATATAATTTTTTTCTTGCCCTGTGTTTAAGAGTATTAAATATTATTTTTCATTTATTGTTCCTGTTATGTAATATTGGTTTGAATTAACTGTTGAGGTTGTTTCATAACTTGTTCTTTTTTTACGAGCTTGATGATTCTGTTTTTTCATGAGCTATTCTTTTTGATGTACTTATTCTATCATT
Organism: Capsicum pubescens; assembly: GCA_030864215.1. NCBI lineage: Eukaryota > Viridiplantae > Streptophyta > Magnoliopsida > Solanales > Solanaceae > Capsicum > Capsicum pubescens. Next base: position 255,583,226 of record CM061544.1, on the reverse strand, counting down.
TATTATTTTTAAATCTTCTTCTATGTCTATATTTTTGTAACTATAATCATTATTATCAATTGTTTTTACAAATTGTTCAAAAGGACTTTCTATTTGTATTTTATTAATTTTATTTTTTCCTGTTATTTTATGTTTTGTTGTTAATACATATAGATTTTTACATCTTGCTGTAAATATTTTACTTCCTGGGGTTAGTTCTATTCCTGATATTTTCCAATATAATACTAATGATTTATCTATATTTTTATCTGTTATTGCTACTGAATAATTCACACTTATTATAAATTTAAATTTTTGGTAGATTAAATTTCCTTTTATGGATGTTAATATACTTTTTTCTATAGGTTTTATAATTCTATCATCTGCTAAATATAATTCTATTGGTGTATCTATTCCTTCTCTAAAACATGCTTTTATTAATATCTCTGTTCCTCCAAGATGTACATATTTTATTGTGTCTTTACTTTTTATATCGTTTATTTCTTTATTAATTATTCTTTTTGTTACTAGTGGTATACTAGCTCTTCCTTTTGCATATCTACAGTCTATTACATGTTCTTTTTGGCTTACTACGTAGTATTCTTCCTTTTTTCTACTAAATATATTTTTTATTGTTGGTATTTTAAATATTTTTTCTACACTTAGGTCTAACTCTTTTCCTTTTATTTCATCAAATATATGACTATCAAATATTATTTTTTGATATGTTCCTTCTTCATTTAAATATTCTTTCTTTGTTATTATTTTTATATCTTCTTCAGTTATTTGGTTCATTTTTATATCTTCTTCAGTCATTTGATTCATCTAATTCACTATCTATTTCATTATCTATTTCATTCTCCGAAATTTCATATATACTATCTTCACTTTCTAATTCATAATCTATATAATCTATCTGCATATATTCTGTATTTTCTATTTTTATTTCTGATATTTGTTTCTTTTTGGGGTTTTTTGGTAATTTACAATCTCTAGATAAATGTCCTAGTTTTCCACAATTATAACAAGTACATTCTTTTATAGATTTCTTTTTCCTATATGGTCTTTTATGTTTATAATTTTTTACATAATATCTTTTTCTTGGTTTCTTATATTTATATTTTGATTTTTTGTATTTCTTATGTCTTTTTCTTTTCTTATAATATCTTTCTTCATATCCAAATTGAGGTGCTATTTTATCTTTGCAACATGCTAAATTTCTTATTAATGTTTTTTCCATTTTATTTCTTCTCTATATTTTTCACATAGATTTCTATACCATTGTTGTAAAATTTTTATTCTTGCTCCTAGGGTATCTACTGTCTTTGTTTCATCCTAACTCTTTATTATTTTTGAACTAAATGGTTTAGGTAATTTACTAAAATATAATCTTCTTATTTCTTTACTTTCTTCTATATTATATGTTCCTTTATAATAATATTCTTTAAATGCGCACGTATACTCATCTATATAGCACATATTACATATTGCTAGTTTTAACATTAAATTTCTATTTATATCTTTTTCTTTATTTTGCTTTTCTTCTGCTGTTGTTACACTGCTAAATTCATCTCTTATAGCTATTTCATATTTTTTTAATATTTCTGTTGGTAGTATTTTAGTAGTTGTTGATGTTCCTTCTGTTTTAGTATCAGATCTTAATACCTTTTTACTTGCTTCGGCTAGGTTTAAAAACCATAATTTTACTGTTCCTATTAATGTCTTTTCTATATATTCTGGTGTGTTTGTTGTATCTATTTTATTATCTAATAATTGTTTTGACATGTATCCTACCCATAGTTGTATTATTTTATTTGTGTCTATTACACAGTCTAAATCTAAAAAGTTGTAATTAATTATTTGTTTTAGTGTCCATTTATTATATTCATCCTTTGGATTATATCTTTTAAACTTAGTTTTGTAATTATAGGTTGTTTTCTTATTTCTGGTGTACTAGGTATTATATTTTTATCTAGAGTATTTACTTTTGTATTTATTAGTTCTAGATTTTCTTTATTAATTACTTCTTGTTTTTCATTAATTTCTAATTTTCCTATGTTTTCTAGAATTTTTGTATATGTTTCACTATCTTCCGAGTCATAATTATCTGCTTCCTCAGCATCTATTGTATTTATTTCTAATTCACTGGTTTCTAATTCTTTATTTTTTATTTCTAATTTTTCTTTAAATTAATTTATCTCGTTTAATAATTTTTGTTCTTTATCTTTTTTTTTTCTTTCTGTCTTTTTTCATACAGGTCTTTTAGTATTTGTAGTTCTTTTTCTAATTCAGCAATCCTACTATTTTTAGTTTCTTCTATTTTTCATATTTTTTCTGTAGTTTGTTATTTTATTTTATCTATTTCCTTTTTTCTGTCTATCTCTTCGTTTTCTCTTTCTATTCTAACCATGGCTGCCAACTTATCTTCTAATTTTAATTCTTCTTTTTCTAACATTAAATATAAATGTTCACCTATTTTCTTATATCTTCTTCCTAAATTAGAGAATACTATTTTTATTTTTAATCCTTCGTGATTTTTATATGTTTTTTCGTCTATTATAAATTCTTCTTTGTTCATTTTATTTAAATGTATATAGGTTATGTTGGTATATATATTCTAGACTATCTATTGTTAATTCTAAATTTGATATTTCTTCCTTTTGTGCATTTATTGAGTTTTTACTAACTTCGACAATTATGTTATACTGTAATCTTTCTATCCTTATTTTTAATTCTTTAAGTTTTCAGATATTATTTGTTTTAATTCTTTATATTTTTGTAATTTTTGTACGTTATTCATCTAAACAATATTTATAATATTTTGGTGGATATCTAAATGTAATTTTATCATAATTAATAAAATTAATCCAAATATATACTACTTCTGGTAACTTTAAACAACATAGGCTCTGATACCAATTGTAGGGGGATACGGATAAATTGGGTAATTGTAATAGATCCATTATTGCCAAAAAAAAGGAAAGGAGTTATTCTTTTTTAAACGGACAAAAAAGAAAAGTAGATCATTCTTTTTTAGATGGAGGGAGTACAATTTTTAGATTTCCTTTCTTGAATGTATTTGCTTATGTTTCTCTAATATTTTGTTTTTCGTTATTCATTTCTTCTTCTCTTTTCGTTTTCACTGTTGTTTCCTCACCAGAATCTGATGCAATATTACCAATTCCACCACGTTGTAAAACAATTTGAGGCTAGATTAAACATTACAATTGATATAGAATCAACATTATGTTCTGAAATAGAAATATAGGATAAAGCTAATAATAATTATAACTCCAAAATAAAAAAATTGTAACGATTAACTCATATTAATTAACCCTTGAAACTACGTAGTAGTATTCCAACTGGGTGAAAATCGTTTAGACCTCTTAACTTTACTTTAAAAATCAAACTCCCCCCTCAACTATAAACAAAAGATCCCCCCCCCCCTTTTATCCTATACAGTGTTTATATTTCCCTTGACCTTTATAATCTCCATCTATATAACATATTTTATAATCATTTCATATATTATTTATTTATTTTACTCATTTATTGCTTTATTTTATTTAAATTCGTTAATGTTATAAGTAGAATAATCTGTTTATAAATTTATCACAAAAGCTAAGGTATTTTTTATAAATGTTATTTTATTGCATCCATTAGGTACTTATATATGTATGTGTGTGTATATTTAAGTTTCATGTTTCCCTCATTTTCTATTGTTTTAAAATGATTTTTGACTGACAGGAATGAGATATTTTAAATTATAATTAAAAGTTATTAACAATGTAAATAAATTTTAGGAATTAATTTGTTTTAAAATATATCTCCATTTTTATTAATTATTTCTATATTGCATGGATCAGAATATATTTATAAAGTTATTACTAAAAAGGGTCAAAAATACCCTTAAGCTATTCGAAATAGATCAAAAATACCCTCCGTTTATTTTATGGCTCAAAAATACCCCTCCATTGATTTTTTGTCTCAAAAATACCCCTCCGTTAATTTTTTGGCTCAAAATATCTTTCTCTCTAACGAAATTCCACCAAGCATGCCACGTGGATTAAAAAGGTCACTTGGCCAGTTTACATCAAAATATACGTGGAAAATTACTCCACTTAATCCATCTAACCATCAACCCAATTTTGTCTATTTAAAATATCCAACCCCACCCATATTAAAAAAAAATAACTCAAGAGAAAAAAATTAAAAAATTTGATTGCTTATTTTTCATGTGATGGGTTTAGATATTCTGGATTGATCAAGGCAAAAGATGAGGAAATAACCAGGTCCTCAAATTGTTACTCAAAAGAATCGGGTCGATCCTCGATAATTAGATCCTCAAATAGTTGACCTGATTTCCAAAAGCTCGGATTGCTACTGAATTTTCTATCTGAATTTGTCCAATGAGGAACTAGATTGTAGTGAGAGAAATGGTAATTCAGAGACGCAATTGAAATTTGGAGAGAGAAAGTTTAGTGGCAATGTAGGACAACCATAAGTTGATAAGGTCAAAAATTGCTCGAGTGAGTCTCGTAACATTGAAAATGTTAATAACAGAATGCAAGACGGTGAAAGGGATGATCTGAGGAAAAAAAATTAAAGAACTGAATTCATCTTTTGGTTCGAGTTGAATTTTTAAATAGAATAAATTGGGTTGATGATTAAATGAATTAAATGGAGTAATTTTCCATGTGTATGCTGATGTGAATTGATTAAATGACTTTTTTTATCCACGTGGCATTCTTGGTGACATTCCGTTAGAGAAGGGTATTTTTGAGCCAAAAAAAGTAAGGAGAGGTATTTTTGAGCAAAAAAACAAACAGAGGGGTATTTATGAGCCTAAAAACAAATGGAGGATATTTTTAATCCATTTTCAATAGTTCAGGGGTATTTTTGATCCTTTTTTGAAGTTAATATTATCTATTATTTGATTATTAGAAAGGTGTGCCGAACGCGAATTAATGTAGAAGATTTGGAGGTTGGAGTAAATTCATGTTTGTAGGTAGGAGTGTTGTCCTTATTATTAGTTGTAGGGCTATACGAGTAGTTTTCTATTCTTTGATTCTTATTGATATATGTTATTTCAGGTAGATCACTTTATCTGTGGTAGTATTGATTTGTTAGTATATGTTATTGTGTTACTCTTTACTATCATCTGTCCTCTTTGTCTTATGCCGAGGGTCTATCGGAATAGCCTTTCTACCTCACCTCGGAGGTAATGGTACAGACTGCATACACTCTATCTTCCCCAAAATCCACTATGTAGGAATACTAATACACTGCATATGTTGGTTATTTTTGTTATTATGCTCATTTCTTTTATTTAGAATGTCATTAACTTATATACTAAATCAATGCTCATCTATAAAATAATATTTATTTTTTCCAACTAAAATTTACTATATAGATTAAAAAATAAAAATAATCATTATTTTAAATAAGTAAAGAAAAATAAATATGAATAGAGTAAGGATAAAGTACACATTTAAAAAAGATAAATAGGATAAAAGGAGGAGAATGACTATTGTTCAAAGTTGAATGGGGAGTTTGATTTTTTAACCAAAGTCAAAAGGGGTAAATAATTTCACCCTATTCCACTTACCTAAAGTATTAAGACTAATAAAACATGGTTGATCCAACTAAAATGACACATACCCGCAAGCGTTATTTATAAGAAAAAGTACACATACTTTTAAGTAAAAACGACCTATAATGCCCTTCAACTATGTGAAATTGTGCAAAAATACCCTCCGTCTATCTATTGGGCCTAAAAATTTCTTTTTGTCTACCTATTGGGTCTAAAATGCCCTTTCCGCCTACCTATTGGGGCTATTTTGCCCTTTTATTTAAGACTAAAAAAATATAATACCACAACTTATCTTTATTAAACTACATAAAATCCCTATCCTTTTTATTAATATTAACCAAATAAATAGTGCACAATATCAATTTTTTATCATTCTAAATTGATCTGAAAAATAAGAGAAAAACATAAATAGCCATTTTTAAAAAATTATTACATATACATAGTTGTATTAGTTGGTTGTCAGATATATCATATAAAATATTTACTTATAAAAAATTCTAATATATAGAAAAATAATTATATATTAAATTTCAATATTTCTTATTTATTGCCTATTTTTATGGAAGTTGTTGTTCATTCATTTTTTATATACTATATCAAAATTTTATGTTTTTTATTTTTATTGCCTGCTTTCACAATGCCTTTATAAAAATATATGATATATTTATACCATAAAAATTCATGGTATACTGATATATTATATAAATTATATTTATATCATAAAAATACATGGTATAATTATACCATATAAATTATATTTATATCATAAATTCATGATATATTATATCATGTAAATTATATTTATACCATAAACATACATGGTATATTTTAGATATAAAAAGTTTATACCATATAATACTGAAAATATATATTTATATTTAATAAATAATTTTTTAACAAGAAAAGTACTTCCGACATAATGATATATATCATGAACATTTATCCCATAAATTATATCAAAACATAATAATAATCTGACTTTGACATAAATTATATTTATAAAATAAAAATACATGTTATATTTGTACTTCCAATATAATGATTTTTATTTCATGAATATTTATCCTTTAAAAATTATGATTAACCCATTACATTAAAATTAAAAATACACGATAGTGAAATAATACTAGATGATTAACATACATGAAAACAAAAAGAAACATACACGAGCAAATAATGAAATACTTAGTTTATTTTAAAATATTTAAATTTTGAATACAAGAGAGAGAAAGATTTGGAAGCAAAGATTATCTTTTCCACTTTTAATTTGAAGGTTGAAAATATATCTCTTAAATTAAGGTGAATTGATAATTAGTTATAGCATTAAATTAGGAATTATAGTTATCTTTCTGTTTTTTTAAAATGGTTATATATGAAAAAAAAAGAATTTATTTTTGTAACATTGAAAAAGTACTACTCCCTCCGTTTCATAATAAATGAATTGTTGGATTTTGACACACATATTAAGAAAAACGCATTAAAGACATAAATTTAACACAACTTTTCAGTTTCCCCCCCCCCCCTAAAAAAAAAAAAAGTTGACCTTGTAATACCTTTTAAAAAATTAATTGGTTGTCAAATCATAAGGGCAAATTTGAAAAAAAAATTAATGATTCACTTATTTTGAAACACCAATAAATACCCCAACAATTCACTTATTCCGAAACGGAGGGAGTATTATTTATGTAGTTAAGTCTTAAGAATGACCTTTTCATGTAATTTGTCTAAATAAAAGGGCAAAATAGACCAACTAGGTAGATGAAAAGGGCATTTTAGGCCTAATAGGTAGATGACAAAGGCATTTCAGGCCCAATAGGTAGACGAGAGACGTTTTTACACCATTTTACATAGTTGGAGCACATTTTAGGCCCTATTTCGTACTTTTAATTATGCACGATATACTAATTTCTAGTATAACAAATCAAACATTCAATAGAAAATAATCTCTACGTTAGTTTTTTCACTACCATCCATACATTACACTATTTATATTATAGTTCTGGTAGACAATAAAGTTCTCATAAAAAAACAATCAGGAGATAAGAAAATACTATACAATACATTATTACGTCGAAACTAATGTATCTGAATAAAGAGAAAATACATAAAGTACCCCCTGAACTTGTCTGACTTTTTTAAAAAGACACCTAAACTATACTTCCGACCTATTACCCCACGAATCTTACTTAAACCGTTGTAAATAACCCCCTTTTCATCCAACACCAGTTACACTAATAAATGTGTATATTACGTGCCAATCAGCATTTGACACGTGTCAATTCATTTTAATCATTTTTTTAGAAACTATAGCCATATATTTTTTTTCTTTTTCTTTATTTATTTTCTTCCTTTCTTCTTCAAATTTCCTTTCGTCTTTATTTCAATGAACACCAACAGTATTTCTTTCAATAGGATCGATCAAATTGTATTTTGCTGGATCTTTTTTGGGTTAAAGTTTTCAATATCAGTTCCAACCACGAAGAAGTTATATCCATGAAGATGGAAAGGATGTGATTCTAGCGATAACAAGTTGGTATCTTGGATTACTATTTCAACTATGGAATTGAAAGCAATTTTACTGATCCTTGTGCCTACATTAGCATCTTTTTCAACAAAAATTTAATTTTAATATTGGGTATATCATCGAAAAATACCTTCCCACTGAAAAAATGGTGACTAACATACCATCTCTTTTTTACTCTTTTTTTAATCTCTTTATCATTCTTCAATTCAAGATCAAACTTTTCCAACGCTAATTTACACGAAATTACTATTTCGATAAGTCCACTGCTTCGCCGGCCACCATTGTAGCAACTTTCAAATTATCGTAATTTGTCTTCCATTGTTGTTGATCATTGCGTATTAAATTGAATTCTCTGCTAAAGTACGCCTCAATTGTTCTCCCTATTAAATTGAATACCAAAAAAGAAAGATTTCATTCAATTGGAAATGCGGAGAACAAGTTTTTAACATCAATGGAGAAGAACATCTCTTCTTCCGTGAGGAGAATATGTTGAGGAAGGGAAATAAGAGCAACGTACGCCGGTCACATTAGAAATGGAAGCCAATGGAGCCATTATTTTTTTGATAAGTTTCATCTGCATCAACTAATTTGAGTTGACTACCAGTTTTTTTTTTATTAATAAATTGTATCTCAAAAACATTTTACTTTGGAGTTAGAGTTACTTATGGATGGAAGGCCCCATTTTACTGTCGAATTGGTTTCTTGAATCTGAATCAATAAAGTTATTTTTGTTGGAGAAAGATGAGGAAGACATCAATGGAGAGGAAGGGATTTTTAAATTTTTTGATAAATAATTTACACATGGCAGATTTTAATTGGCAATTTAAGTCAAATTTTAACTATTCACGCACCTGATGTGCGTGTCTACACACAGAGACAAAATTTAAGTTAAAATGGTGTATTTACAACGATTTTAGTAAGATTCATGGGGTAATAGGTCGGAAGTATAGTTTTGGTGTCTTTTTGAAAATGTCGACAAGTTCAGGGGGTACTTGATATATTTTCTCCTGAATAAACTTATCATTGATGGAATTAGTCCGCCACTAGTGGGGGATGCATTCTCTTCTTTCTTATTACTTTACTATTTTAAGTGTGAAGAAGCAGACACCTCTTTGTTGACGTGCCTGCTTTCAGTCGAATTACTATTACCCCTAATTAATTATTATAAGTCATTTATGTATTAAAAAATTAATAATATTTAATAAAAAAATTAAAATAGAAGCAGACGCCTCTTCGTCGACGTTCCTACTTCCGATCAAATTACTATATTATCCCTAATTGATTATTATAAGTCATTTACGTATTAAAAAATTAATAATACTTAATAAAAAATAAAATAGAAGCAGGCACCTCTTCGTCGACGTGCCTACTTATGATCAAATTACTATATTATCCCTAATTAATTATTATCAATCATTTATGTATTAGAAAATTAGTAATACTTAATAAAAAAAAGTAAAATTTACATTTATGACATGTTTACTTCGACTTCTTCAACTGTGATTTTAGTATATCACTCCTAATTAATTAGTATAAGTTATCTAGGTATTAGAAAATTAATAATATTTAATTAAAAAATAAATTTTTTAATTAAATAGATATTTATGACATTTCTGCTTCAATCGTAATTTTATTATGTCATCTCTAACTAATTATTATAAGTTATTTAAGAATTAAAAAAATAATAATATTTAATAAAAAATAAAATAGACATAAAATAATAAATTAAAATGATAATAAACTAAGAAACAACTTGAACAATGAAGGAATAGAAGAGAAATCAATGTGATTCTACAACACAACAAAATTGGGGCTTTCAAAAATGGAGATTGACCGGAAAGGAAAGAACTGGCCACCGCCTCATTTTCTTTTGACTTTAACAAAACTTCTCTAAAGAAATGGTTGAAGTGTAGAACTTTTGTATTTGGATTTGGGCAAGTTTGTATTGGATATGCGTCTTGCCCCATTCTTTTGCATTGCCCAAAAAGCTTGTTCTTTTTTTATTTTTTTGAAAATAGTTAATTCCTCACATTATATTGTTCACTAAGAAATCATTTGATATTAGGTATAAGGAATAAATAAACCTAGAATAAAATAAAAAAGTATTTTATTTCATATTTGATGTGAGGTAATAGTTAGTACCGAGATTATTTATCCTATCAGTTACACTATAGTAATGAAATAAGTTAATACATATACATGGTGTGATAACTAATTCAGGATTGAGGATAGAAGATGACAGAAGCATGGTGTTGAAAGAACATTAGAATGGGATAGAACTCTACACTGGTTTGGTAATGGACTGGTGGTTTTCATATAGGGACTTGCAATTCTCCCACGTGAACTAGCTTTTGAGGTTGAGTTAGGTCCAGTTGCCATATCTTTGCATGATATCAGAGCTAGGTCCATTCTTGTTAGGGCGCTCGGTCCACGATCTAGTTAGGTTTGGGTGTAAAGGGGGTGTTTTAGTAGGGCAGAGTCCCACATATGAGTTGGGGTGTCGATTGTGTGGGTAGAATGAGTGTCTTTAATTTATGTGTATTTGGTTGGGGAGTGGATTGGTGGCATGCTTATAAGGACTTGCGCTCATGAGCTAGCTTTTGGAGTTGAGTTAGGTCCAAGTGCCATATCTTTACATGGTATCAGTGTTAGGTCCGTCCCTCTTTAGGCTCCCGGTCCCAATACCAACTGACCTTGGGCATCAAGGGGTTGTTAGAGTTGGTTACAGTCCTACATTAGTTGGGCAACAGATGAGTGGTCTGCATATATGGATTTGCACAATCCTACATTAGTTGGACAACAGATGGGTGGTTTGTATGAGATTTAATGAAGAAAAATATTATTGAATTGTGTGTTTACATAATTAGGCTCTTGAATTATGAGGGGGAAAGATGTGTTATGTTAGGAGATTTGAAGCTTTCCGGGGAGTGTCGCAACTTTGGATTTTGTCGGCGTTTTAAGGTAGAAGAGGTCAGTGAGGCTATTTGCAAGATGCGAAGGGGCAGGGCGATGGGGCTCGATGAGATTCCAGTGGATTTTTGGAAGTTCTCTGGCGGGGCAGGTTTGAGGTGGCTGACCAACTTGTTTAACAATATTTTTAAGTCAGCAAAGATGTCTAAGGTGTGGAGATGGAGCAAGATGATTCCCTTATATAAGAACAAGCATGACATTCAGAGTTACAACAACTATCGGGGTATTAAGTTGATGAGTCATACGATAAAGATTTGGGAGAGGGTGGTAGAGCGAAGGTTGAGGAAGATTGTGCCAATTTTGGAGAATTAATTTGGTTTTATGCCTGGTCGCTCCACGACTGAGGCAATTCACTTTGTGCGGAGACTGGTAGAACATTATAGAGAGAGGAAGATGGATCTTCACATGGTGTTTATTGACTTGGAAAAGGCGTATGACAAGGTACCTAGGGAGGTTCTTTGGATATGCTTGGAGGCGAGAGGGGTCCCGGTGGCGTACATCAGAGCAATTAAGGACATGTATGAGGGGGCGAAGACTCGGGTAAAGATAGTGGGAGGAGATTCTGAGCATTTCCCGATCTTGACAGGGTTGCACCAGGGATCAACTCTTAGTCCATTTTTATTCGCTTTGATGATAGATATGTTGACACGGAATATACAAGGCGAGGTGCCTTGGTGTATGCTTTTCTCTTATGATATAGTTTTGATTGATGAATCACGACAATGGGTTAATGATAAGCTGGAGGTTTGGAGACAAACTCTGGAGTCTAAAGGTTTCCGGTTGAGCAGGAGCAAAATAGAGTATTTGGAATGCAAGTTTAGTGACTCGAGTCGCGATGAGGAGGTTGTAGTGAAGTTGGATTCTCAGGCAGTTTGCAAGAGGGATAGTCTGAAGTATCTTGGGTCTATGATTCAGGGGGAATGGAGAGATAGATGAGGATGTCTCTCACCATAGTAGGGCTAGTTGGATGAAATGGAGGCTCGCTTCAGGAATTTTATGCGATAAGAAGGTGCCCCCCAAGCTAAAAGGCAAATTCTATAGAATTGCAATTCGGCCTGCTATGTTGTATAGAGCGGAGTGTTGGCCGGTTAAGAATTCTCATATCCAGAAGTTGAAAGTGGCAGAAATGAGAATGTTGCATTAGATGTGTGGTTTCATAAGGCCTGACAGGGTTAGGAATAAAATTATTTGGGAGAAAGTGGAAGTGGTATCTGTGGAGGATAAAATGTGGGAAGTGAGGTTGAGATGGTTTGGTCATGTGATGAGGAGGGGTATGGATGCCCCAGTTCGTAGGTGTGAGAGGTTGGCCTTGGAAGGTTTCAAGCGGGGTAGGGGTAGACCGAAGAAATACTGGAGAGAAGTGATTAAACGTGACATGAAGCAGTTACAGTTGACTGAGGACATAACCCTGGATAGGAAGATATAGAGGAAAAATATTAGGATAGAGGGCTAAGGGTGTGGATGAGTCATAGTCAGTAATTAGGTGGACGCTGGTGTCCTTTATTTGGCAATGTACAATGTTTTGTGGATGTCATACCTATGTTATTTTATCAGGTTCTATGCTTTTAATGTTTTTGTATAGTGCCTTGTATCTTGAGCTGGAGGTCCTATTGGAAATGACCTCTCTACCTCTTTAGGGGTAGTGGTATGGACTGTGTACACTCTACCCTCCCCAGACCCCACTTTGTGGGAATATACTAGGTTGTTGTTGTTGTTGATAACTAATTCAGGAATAACTAATTCGAAAATTAATTATTTTAGGAGAATTCATTTCCAATCAAACGACCCCTAAAATTTAATTATAAAAAGTTATAGAATTTTAATTTATTGTTCATTGTTAATAATTAAAAATAGTATTTTAATTTATTTTTTCATTGTTAATACTTAAGTAATAATAAATGTAATTATTATTTTCCTTAATTTCTATCCAAACAGGTACTATTCTTGTCCAAAGTTTTGAAATTGTTACTCACGACTATTTTGTGGTTATAAATTATTTTATTAAGGATAAAAAGAGAATTTTAATAGTTAAATTATTTTCGTTTATAGAAATGTGACATTCTTTTTAATACGGACTAAAAAAATTGTATTACATAAATTAGAAAGAAGAGTATGCAACTATATAAATAATGAAGCTATACTTTGTAATACAAAATACCATAATAAATAAATTGGGAAGGGAGTTATATTACTTTATATAATTTGCAATACTTTTCATATCCTTATTTAACTATAGATCAAGTATAATCTTATTCTTTATTTTGAATTTTTAATTTATAAGTACAAATGTAAAATAAATTAAGATAACTAAAGCAATCTTAGAAATTATCTTCGATCATTGGGCCCGTGACAGCACGGGGATTACTAGACTAGTGTATAGATGAGAGGGAATGTCTTTTTGTTGTTTGTATTTGTATATGGAGTTTCAATCTCCAAATGACAGGCTTTTTTGGGTCCATTATTTTGTGGAACAAATATTAGTGTCTTAAATCTAATCAACTCAAAAGAAGGAAAATTATTTACCACAAATTGATCGTAGAGAGTTAGAGGTATATATACCCTAACAACAACATATCCAGCATAATCTCACAAAGTGGAGTCTGGGAAGGATACAATATACGTAGATCGATGATCATACCATTGCCTTAGAGATAGAGAGGTTGTTTCTGATAGACCCTCAGCTCAAGAGAAAAGAGCCGAAGCAATCGAGAAAAGGGAGTAATACAATTATAAGAAATAGTATATACTAACAAAATAATAGATAGCAACAGAACATTAACTACAACAAATTAAACTTGATTTTATTTATCTTAAAAATAAAATTCAAATAAAATACGAATATTGTTATACTTGAGAATTTGAAAAGAGTTGAGCTATGGCTTCTCAATGTTTAATTTTTATTTTTTCTATGCAACAGTGCAATGCACGATGAATTATTTATGTATTCTGTCTGATTCATTTTAATTGTCGATGTAATTTACTACAAACTATCCCTATTTATTATAGGCATAATTTCACAAAACCACAACTTAAGATATCTAAATTACTAAAAATCCCTTCACTTAATAAAAATTATAAATATCCCTTATTTACATTCTCTCTCTTTAAATCTCAAAATACATAACTTCTACCCTAAAAATTAGGATATATTTACTGTCATCCTAAAAATTTACCTTAAATTTGTCACGACCCAAAAAAGAGGGTCATGATAGCACTTGTCGCAACATACCTTGACAAGTAAGTCTATCCATCAAACTGATAAAAAAAAAGAGAAAAGGATAGAAATATCCCAAGATAAGACTTCTAGATCAAAATCGAACCATATAAGTAATCATAACAATGCGAAAAGAACTTATCCAAAATACCAATCATGCCCAAAACCAGGTGTCAATAGTGTAAGAACTACTAATACAATCTAAGAGTCAAATACTGCAGAAAAATAACCACAAAGGATTAATATCTGTCTCCGAATACTAATAATGTCATAACTACTATAGAATGATAGAGGTGAACTTCGGACGCATGAATGTCTATCCGCTATCTTAGAAGCTCCAACAATCGCCCGAGTCAAGCAAGATGAGGCGTACTCGAGTTAGGACCTGCACTGAAAGGACGCAGTAGACATGAGTACGGTTCACTTGTACTCGGTAGGTATCATCGGTCGACCAAGCAAAGTAATAAATAAAACATACAAAATATACACTAAGGGCATGTCTCCTACAATCAAAAAATATCCCACAACGGTAGCCCATACCGCTTGCACTAACAGTTCTATTGTAATACCCTGTACTTTTCCTAGCTCAATTTAGCCTCTAGAATGTCAAGGGTTAGCTTAAAAAATAAATAACTTTTGCAACGCATAGAATTTTTCAGCTCTAGACCCTCTAATGTGCAGAAAATTTGCTCAACTTTCCAACGATATCAATTTTGCCTAAATTCGATACTCGGTTGAGAAGTTATGATGTTTTTGGTAAAATAGTGTGGCATTTAAACAGTCACCACATCGCGGTGGATGCCAAATTGGCAATTGTCCGATTTTAGTAGACCTTCGCGATAAGCCTGCATCGCGTTGAAACCCCATTTCTCAATTGTCAATTTCCAGTGGCTCACTGCGATGGTGGCGCGTCATGGTGATGGCCAAAATGGCATTTCAGTAGCGCACCGTGATAGCTCCACGTCGCATTGATTTTCCAGTTCCCACTCATCCCTTTTCCAGTGATCCATCGCGATAGTGGCGCGTCGCGGTGGCATGCAAAATTGGAAATTTCTTTTATTTTCCTGTTCCGATTAAATTTTAAAAAAGGGCATTTTGGTCAATTTCCAAGCCCCAAATTCATCCAAAACAAGGGATTAAGCTTATTCTTAAGCACTTCATGCATATTTTCATCAATTCTCTCTAAAAGAAAAATCCTAGAGTTCAAAACTTAAGTTCCAAGAAATTCAATTTCCTCCATTGTTTCTCCAAGAAAACCCAAAATTGAGGATTCCCAAATCAAGATAATCAAGAGTTCATCTTCAAAAGCAATAGAAATCCAAAGTTCATGTTTCTTCATCCAATCATCAATTAAGGTATGTGGGGTTTATGAACAAGGATCCTCTTTCATCCTTGTGCCCAAAGTTTATTTTAAAGTTGAATTTTTTTTATATGAATCTACATGAGTTTGAATTAAGGTTCATACCCAATATTGCTCATTGCAAGATTATAAGTTTTTGAGAGATTTTGAAGTTGAATTGCATGTCTATTTTCATATTTTCATGCGCATTGTAGTAAATTCCAGATTTTGAGTTGAATTATCATTATTTTCATTACCAAGTATGAATATTATGATGTTTTGACATGAAATTGATGCATGGGCTATTATCCCTAGTTTGAATATTATTATTCCAAGAAAGATTAAGCTTTAAGCATCAAATGATTAGTTTAATTTCAGATTTTTAATAAAGATTTGTTCTTTGATCCTCAGATAAGATTTGGAATCCACTTTACAGAATTTCTACAATTTACAGAAAATAGATTAGCTTTACTTACAGATTGAATCAGATAAATGCATAATTTGGTTTCATAATAAACCCTTATGCTAGCTTTTAAAAGTGTCTTTTCCAACAGAATGAGCATACAAATTTCAAGGGAGTAGTATTTAGCACCGAGCGGGAAGTTTGGGTTTAGCACATCCTACTTCCACAGAACTACGAGCCGACGTAGGTTCAGATTATTCACATTTCTATATGGATAACAGTTATAGATGTGATCACTTAGATTAGGTTATACTCCCTGAAAAGAGTATGACACTTTTTCCCAATGTGAGGTTTTCCCCATAAGAGAACTAGACGTTGGACTCGATGATAGCTCTATGGTTTATGTCGGTTAGAAGAACCTCCCTAAAGCCTTCAGACTACAAACTATAGATTTCAGAATAAAATAATCTTAACAGAAAAGATTTTAGAATACTAAGTGTAAAGGCCCACAACTTTACTCAGATTTTTGCTTTACAGAGAAACTTTAGCTACAGATTTCAATTTTCAGATTTCAGATATAGATGTGAGTCCTTTCTACACTTAGACAATATGAATTAAAGATAGTATACAAGCACAACTTTTAGAACTAAATGTTATGACTCACTAGATTTATAAAGTACGATTTGCTACTCATGATTATAGATTCAGTTTTAGATATTCAAGCTTATATGAGTCATTTACATTTGGCATGCATTATTTTATAAATTTTGATGATGATGAGATAAGATTTTACTTATACTTTCACCCCATATACTCAGTATATTCTCAACGTACTGACACATATACGTCTATGTGCTATATTGTCTCGTAATGTAGGTTCAGGTGCTCAGTTTCAGCAACCATCTACATCCCGACAGTTCAGACTACAAACTATAGATTTTAGAACAGAATAATATTAACAAAAAAGCTTTTAGAAAACTAAGTGTAAAGGCTCACAACTTTACTCAAATTTTTTCTTTATAGAGAAACTTTAGCTATAGATTTCAGTTTTTAGATTTCAGATATAGAAGTGAGTCCTTTCTACACTTAGACAGTATGAATTAAATAAAGTATACAAGCATAACTTTTAGAACTAAATGTTATGACTCACTAGATTTATAAAGTACGATTTGCTACTCATGATTATAGATTTCAGTTTTAGATATTCAAGCTTATGTGAGTCATTTACATTTGGAATGCATTATTTTATAAATTATGATGATGATGAGATAATGTTTTACTTATGCATTCACCCTCATATACTCAGTATATTCTCAAAGTACTGATCCACATATACGTCTATGTGCTATATTATCTCATAATGTAGGTTCAGGTGCTCAGTTTTAGCAGCATGAGTGATTTCGAGCATCTCCATCTACATCCCAAAAGTTGGTGAGTCCTCATAGTTTGGCAACTTAGTCATTCAGATTTTCAGCTTATCAATTTAGATAATTCAGTATTTTCATACAGTTTGAGTCAATTGGGGGTTTGTCCTAGTGACTCTCTAGTTATTAGTAGTAGAGGTTTGTCAGATTGCTAGATATGTTTCAGAGTTTTAGTATTGATTCATCAAACTTTCGAGATTAGTATTTATTGATATTCTTAGTTAGCTTAGACAGATTTTTGCATTTAGTATGAATCTTATATTTAAATTCCCTTATTTTGAGATTCAGACTTAGTAGAAGGCAGACAGGGTTAGCTTAAGGCTACTCGTAGTCTTGAGCACCGTGTGACATCTCGGTACTAGGTTTTGGGGTGTTACAAACTTGGTATCAGGGCCTAAGATTTATAACAGACCTAGGGATTCAGTCAAGTCACGTTACATAGAGTCTTTATCATGGGTATGAAGTGTGCCACATTTATGAGCAAGAGGCTACGAGATATTTTAGGAAATCATCTCTTTCTTTCATGATCTATTATTCTTACAGTATCTCTATCTACCTTTAACTCATGCTCTTACGTGACAGTTGAATATGCCTCCTCGTTGAGCTAATGCTTCCAGATATGATAACCAGCCACCCCAGTTCGCTGATCCTCTAAATGAGAACGTATCCCATGTTGAGTTTTAAGTTTTCTTTCATGCGTTGGCCCAGGCAGTGACTGCCAATATTCAGGGCAACTATCAGGAAGCAGTCCTACTTCAGTAGAATAGTGATTTAGCAGCATCTAGAATCTGAGACTTTATAAGAATGAATCCGCCAGAGTTCTTTGGGTCAAAAGTAGGTGAGGACCCACAACTTTATTTAGATGAAGTGAAGAAGATTACCTAGATTATGCATGTTTCTAAAAAGGAGAGTGTAAATTTGGCATCTTATAAATTGAAGGATGTAGCGTATGATTGAGTGGTAATAGGGAAGAATGGTAGAGGTGAGAATGCAGCTCCTATGCGTTGGTAGGTATTTTGAGATGCTTTTCTAGACAGGTTCTTTCCCCGTTAAATGAGAAAGGATAAGATAAAGGATTTTGTGAACCTGAGGTAGGGCTCAATAATAGTGAAAGAGTACTGCCTTAAGTTCAATCAGTTGTCTAAGTATGCCCCTGATATGATGGCTGATCCTAGGGCAAGTATGAGTAAGTTTGTTACTGGAGTGTCTGGCTTGGTAGACAAAGAGTATAGGACTGCCATACTTATTGGGGATATGGATCTTTCTAGGTTGATGATTCATACACAACAGATTGAGGCAAAAAAGTTAAAGGGAGGAAAGAGGAGAAATAAGAAGGCTAGAACCGGGCAGTTTGAGTATGGCCAGACTAGGTCTGAAGAGGGAAATTATTCATAGTTTTAAAATTGTTCATCTATGCCAGTACCATCTTCAGCTAGTGCTCCTGCTCTCAGAACTAGGCAGGAGCAGTGGTGAGTGGAAATCCCAGTTATCCACCATGTTCTAAGTGTGGTAAGAATCATCCTGGTGAGTTTTTGTTGGGCTAGAAAGGTTGTTATGGTTATGGTAAGTTGGGTCATGGAATTAGAGAGTGTCCGCATGCTAAGCAGGGAAACAAAGATGTTCGTCCCCAGACTCAGGCTACTAGTACACCAGCTCCTCTAGGTGGCCCAGTTCTTCCTCAGGGTGCATCATCCAGTACCGGTGGTAGTCAGCACCAGAATCAGTTTTATGCTTTACCATTTTGTCAGGAGAGGAGGATTCACTAGATGTTGTTACGAGTATGTTTCGTGTCTTTCATCTTGATGTTTATTTGTGGTTAGACCCCGGGTTGAGTTTTTCTTATGTGACCCCATTTGTTGCAGTAAATTTTAAAATAAGTCCTGAAAAGATCCCTAAGCCCTTCTTGGTTTCTACCCTAGTGGATGAGTCAGTTGTTGCTAAACAGATCTATATAAAGTGTCATATAACTGTCCTTCATAAAATCATGTTAGCAGACCTTATAGAGCTAGATATGGTTGATTTTAACCTTATTCTTGGCATGGATTGGCTTCATTCTTGTTATGGATCCATAGATTGTCGCACCCGAGTGGTGAAGTTTCAATTTCCAGATGAGCCAGTCTCTAAGTGGAAAGAAAATTCAGTGTCTCTCAAGAGTCATTTCATATCTTATATTAAATCTAGAAAGTTGATTTTCAAAGGGTGTATCTATCATCTAGTTCGAGTCAAAGACACTAAGTTTGAGACTCCAACAGTTCAGTCAGTCGGTGTAGTCTATGAGTTTCCTGATATTTTTCTCAAAGATTTACCAGGAGTACCTCCCGATAGGGAAATCGAATTCGGTATTGACCTTCTCCTAGATACTCAGCCTATCTCTATTCCTCCATATCATTTGGCTCCAGCTGAACTTAAAGAATTAAAGGAGTACCTTAAAGATCTCTTAGACAAAAGGTTTCATAAGGCTCAGTGTTTCTCCATGGGGCACTCCCGTCCTATTCGTACGAAAGAAAGATGGTTCTTTGCGAATGTGTATTGACTATCGTCAGCTGAATAAATTTACAGCTAATAACAAGTATCCTCTTCCTAGAATTAATGACTTATTTGATCAACTCTAGGGTGCAAGTTATTTCTCCAAGATAGATCTTAGATTCAGCTATCATCAACTTAGGGTAAGGGAATATAATACTCCAAAGACAGCTTTCAGAACCCGTTATGGTCATTTTGAGTTTCTAGTCATGTCATTTGGTCTTTTTGTTGTGTATTGTGATGCTTCTAGAGTCGGTTTGGGTTGTGTTTTGATGCAAAGAGGTAAGGTTATAGACTACACCTCTAGATAGCTTAAGCATCATGAAAAGAATTACTCTACCCATGATCTTGAGTTAGCTGCTATTGTGTTTACTTTGAAAATTTGGAGGCATTATCTTTATGGGGTGCATGTCGATGTTTTTACGGATGACAAAAGTTTCCAATATGTGTTTACTTAGAGAGAGTTGAATCTTTGTCAGAGAAGGTGGTTAGAATTGTTGAAGGATTATGATATGAGTATGTTGTATCATCCGGGAAAGGCCAATGTAGTGGCAGACACCCTTAGTAGATTGTCTATGGGCAGTGTTGCTTATGTGGAGAATGATAAGAGAGAATTAGTTAAGGAAGTTCACGGGTTAGCTAGATTGGGTGTTAGATTGGTTGATTCTATTTTGGGTCCAAAATAGTTCCGAATCTTCACTAGTTTCGGAAGTGACAGAAAGACAAGATAAAGATTCTAGTTTGGTCAAACTAAAGGAGTTAGTTAAAGACCAAAATGTTGAGGTTTTCTCCCAATGGGGAGATGGTGTGTAGAGATACCAGAATAGATTGTGTGTGCCATGTATTGATGATTTGAGGCAGCAAATTATGGAAGAAGCACATGGTGTGCGTTATTCCATTCATCTAGGAGCCACCAAGATGTACCGCAACTTGTGGAAAATCTATTGGTGGAGTGGTATGGAGAAACATATAGCAAAATTTGTAGCCAAGTGTGCAACTTGTCAATAGGTAAAGGTAGAGCACCAAAGACCTAGTGGTACATTGCAAGGGTTTGGTATTCCCACTTGGAAGTGGGAAGAGGTGAATATGGACTTTGTGACTAGATTACCCCATTCACGTCGTTAGAATGATTCGATTTGGGTTATTATAGAAAGATTGACTAAGTTAGTGCATTTCTTACTAGTTCACATGTCCTACACTTCTTAAGATTATGCTAAGCTATATATCAGAGAGTTAGTTAGATTGCATGGATTTTCTTTGTCCATCATCTCAGATAGGGGTACTCAGTTTTTCTCTTAATTTTGGAAAGCCTTTCAGAAGGGCCTTGGTACCCAAATTCATCTCAGTTTAGCTTTTCATCCGCAGACAGATGGTCAGGCAGAAAGGACCATTCATACTTTAGAGGATTTGTTGAGGACATGAGTTCTTGATTTCAAAAGCAGTTGAGTTGAGCATTTGTCGTTGATTGAGTTAGCCTATAATAACAGTTATCATATTAGTATTCAGATGACCCAGTTTGAGGTTCTTTATGGGTGGAGGTATAGATCGCCAGTCGGTTGGTTCGAAGTGGGTGAGGCCGCTTTGATTGGGCCAGATATGGTGTTGAGGCTATGGAGAAAGTTTAGTTGATTAGAGAGAGATTGAAAGCAGCCTAGAGTCATCAGAAATCGTATGCAGATGTAAGAAGAAGAGATCTTGAGTTTGAAGTAGATGATCTTGTGTATCTGAAAGTTTCACCCATGGAGGGGGTGAAGAGATTTAGCAAAAAGGGGAAGCTTAGTCCCCAATATGTAGGTCCCTATCAGATTTTGAGTGGTGTTGGAAAGGTAGAGTATGAGATTGAGCTACCCGCAGATTTATCCTCAGTTCATCCAGTGTTTTATGTGTCCTTATTGAAGAAGTTCATGGAAGATTCAGCCGTTATAGTCCCTCTAGAAAGTACAGATATTCAGAATAGCCTCTCATATGAAGAAGTTCCAGTAGAGATTCTTGATTGTCAGATCCGTAGACTAAGGAACAAAGAAGTTCCCTTGGTCAAAGTTTTGTGGTGAAATTAGTCCGTTAAGGGTGCTACTTGGGAAGCAGAAGCAGAAATGCGTACTAAGTATCCTCATCTCTTCTCCACAAACTCAGATTCAGCCGAAGGTAATAGTCTTCATTCATTCAACTCTTTTCCAATCTCAGATTCAGCTATATAGCTATCTTCATGTAAATTCATACATTCATACAGTTATTTCAGTTGTGCATGTCAGCATATAGCCTCAGATTCCTCATTATTATTAGTTTAACAAGCCACATTCAAGGACGAATGTTCCTAAGGGGGAGATATTGTAATACCTCGTACTTTTCCTATCTCAATTTAGCCTCTAGAATGTCAAGAGTTAGCTTTAAAAATGAGTAACTTTTGCTACACATATAATTTTCTGGTTCTAGACCCTCCAATGTGTAGAAAATTTGCTCAGCTTTCCAACGATACCAATTTTTCCTAAATTCGATACTCGGTTGAGAAGTTATGGCATTTTTAGTAAAACAGTGTGGCATTTAGACAGTCACTGCGTTGCGGAGGATGCCAAAATTCCAATTGTCTGATTCCAGTTGACCTCCGCGATAAGCTCGCATCGCGTTAAAGCCCCATTTCTCAATTGTCAATTTCCAGTGGCTCACCGGGATGGTGGCACGTCGTGGTGATGGCCAAAATGGCATTTCAGTAGCGCACCGTGATAGCTCCACATCACGTTGATTTTCCAGTTCCCACTCGGCCCTTTTCCTGTGAACCACCGCGATAGTGGCGCGTTGCGGTGGCATGCAAAATTGCAAATTTCTTTTATTTTACAGTTCCGATTAAATTTTAAAAAGGGCATTTTAGTTAAATCTCAAGCCCCCAATTCGTCCAAAACAAGGGATTAACCTCATTCTTAAGAACTTTATGCATATTTTCATCAATTCTCTCTAAAAGAAAAACCCCAAAGCTCAAAACTTAAGCTCCAAGAAATCCAATTTCCTCCATTATTTCTCCAAGAAAATCCAAAATTGAGGATTCCTAAATCAAGAGTTCATCTTCAAAAGCTCAAATAGGAATCCAAAGTTCAAGTTTCTTCATCCAACCATCAATTAAGGTATGTGGAGTTTATGAACTAGGATCCTCTTTTATCCTTGTGCCCAAAATTTGTTTTAAAGCTGAATTTTTTTTATATGAATCTACATGAGTTTGAATTAGGGTTCATACCCAATATTGCTAATTGCAAGATTATGAGTTTTTGAGAGATTTTGAAGTTGAATTGCATGTCTATTTACATATTTTTATGCACATTGCAGTAAATTCCAGATTTTGAGTTGAATTATCATTATTTGCATTACCAAGCATGAATATTATGATGTTTTGATATGAAATTGATGCATGGGCTATTATCTCTAGCTTGAATATTATTATTTCAAGAAAGATTATGCTTTAAGTATCAAATGATCAGTTTAATTTCAGATTTTCAATAAAGATTTGATCTTTGACCCTCAGATAAGATTTGGAATCCACTTTGCAAAATTTCTACAGTTTACAAAAATAGATTAGCTTTACGTACAAATTGAATAAGATAAATGTATAATTGATTTCATAATGTAGGTTCAGATGCTCAGTTTCAGCAGCGTGGGTGATTTCGAGCATCTCCATCTACATCCCAACAGTTGGTGAGTCCTCATAGTTCGGGAACTTAGTTATTCATATTTTCAGCTTATCAGTTTAGATGATTCAGTATTTTTCAGACAGTTCGAGTCAGCTGGGGGTTTGTCCCAGTGACTCTCTAGTAATTAGTAGTAGAGGTTTGTCAGTCTGCTAGATATGTTTCAGATTTTTAGTATTAATTCATCAGACTTTCGAGATTAGTATTTCCTAATATTCTCAGTTAGATCAGACAAATTTTCACATTTAGTATGATTTTTATATTTTTATTCCCTTATTTTGAGATTCAGACTTAGTAGAAGGCAGACAGGGTTAGCTTAAGGCTACTCATAGTCTTGAGCACGGTGTGACGTCTCGAGACCAGGTTTCGGGGCGTTACATCTATAATATCCATATATAATACAACAACACACAAGATACGGATACAAATATACACAATATCACATAGAGGTATAATAAAAAAAGGACATGTATAATCAAGATCATCAAGTATAATTAAAGGAAGACAGAACAATTAAACGTTAACAAGCCAAGATATAGAACAAATAGATAGAGACAAGTCAATATGGCAATTCAAACACATTATATACATAATAAAGCGGGTGCAATGTATATGATGATGATGATGATGACGAAGATAGTGTATGGTATTGGCACACAGCCTCTAGTTTGGCACACAGCCTTAAGTTTGGCACACAGCCTCAAGTTTGGCACACAACATCAAGATCACCAATATCCGCAACTCATCTCCGGCATGATCCTTCGGAGATGGTCCATAAAATCCAATATCCGATACCAATATCCAGTATTTTCAGTATTTTTAAAGCACATACATAACATAAGACATAAATCAAGTACACATACATGACAACAAGTAGATATAAAGTAGTAAAACGGACAAGTGAAATGATGTGTATAATGACATGAGAATGATGATGCAATGTTCACAACCATTCAACATAAGCATTTCCACAACCAATCCACGTGATGTATTTTCACACCCAATCCACATGATGTATTTTCACAACCAATCACAATGTTACAATTCCACAACCATGTGAGCTAATATCCACTCATTACTTTCGTTTCATTCGTGAATTTTCACATATCTCATATATCAATAAGTATGGATATATCACAATACACCAATGAAATCACATTAGGCATTTCAACAACACAATACATTTATTCACATGTATTCAAGGCTATCAACACCACATAGGACCCCACATGGTTACACAAATCACATCATATCTCAATTTCAACAATTACATCATATGTAGGTCCCCACACGGGCACAAAACATAGATAGCCATTTTACATAATTAGTTTCCACCCTTAACATGCATTTTGCACCATCACTTACTACCTAGCCTAGTCTGAAAGAGTTAAGCCATAACCTACCTCGAATGCCGAAATCGGTCCGCTACACTTTGAACCCACGACCTTACTTTCCACAAACGATACCAAACTCTACTAAAAATATCAAATATGAAATCTACGCATCAAAACAAAATCAATGACATTCATATTGACTACTTTTGATTCGGGATCAAAACGACTCCCCAGAACAGATTTCCAAAAAAAGAAGGTCAAAATCAAAACTTTACTTCAAAAACATGTTCCCCATATTTTTAGGAATCTACAGCTAAAAATCCAAGTCAAATCGAGTAAAAAACAAGGTTCAAATTGAAGAAAAACTATTTAAGCTTTACCGGGTAAAATTTTTTGAAATTCAAGTTAAAATCAAGAATCAAAGTTGTTTTAAAGGTTAAATTGATGAAAGACTAGTAACTATAAGATAAAAATATTATTCAAGTGCAAAGAAGTGAAATTGGGGTTTAAAATCAAGCCCTAAGATTTTTGGGGTTTTGACAAATTAATCAAGAAATTACTAAGAAAAGGGTGAATTCTTACATTAAATCTGTAATAAAATCAAGAAATAAGTGTTAATCTAGTTCCCAAGTTCTCACAAGCTTTACTTTTAAGCTCCCACACTATTTTAGGGTTTAACTACCAAGAGACAAGATGAAAAGGAGTAAAATGAGCTAAAAAGAGGTGAAAATCTGTCATTTATAGCAGATTTTTCTGCAATATCATTTTTTTTTTGGTTGATCGGACTTCGACGGGGTGTCCGAGATTCGTTCGGAGTCCAATACATACAAACGAACTATGTAACCATACTAAATTCGACGTTTCGAACGCGATGGTGATATCAGACTTTCAATAAAATATCATTTTCTCAAAATTGATCCCCAAAATCCGAAATTATAATTTTCTAAACCGAGGATCGAAATGATATTTAATAGCCGTAAAATTATACCAGATATGCTAACACCCTAGAATCAACATTCCGTATCTGCTGGGAAAGTCAGATTTTCCATACGAGGTCGTTTCGATCAAATATAGGTCCCACACCAATATTTTCAATTTTTCAACTTTTCGATCAATAGGTCGAAATGAACTCGGGTGCATCGGGACCCAAACCAAAGGTCTACATAGCCTAAAATTGATATTTTGGAGTTCTGCCGCAATTCATTTGTCCATCCGTCACACGGATCAAAGGATATCCCCATAAGTTTAAAATAAGGCTCCCGAAGCCATCAAAAACCAGCATATCGTATAAATGGTACTAAAACGTATCGGAAATCAAGTCAATCACCCCGACACCCCATAAATACCATAATCCAACTACGAGGAGGGATAAAATAGTCAAATAACACAAAATTATAAATTTCACATATTTCATCAAATTTTTAGGTCGTTACATTATCCACCACTAAAAATCTTGTTCGTCCTCGAACTAAGGCAAAGAAATATCTGAATCAATAAAGAGCTGAGGATAAGAACTACGCATATCAGACTCAACTACAGGGATGTTACCACTGGACCTTAACTGCAGGGATCACTCTAGAGCGCGACCGTCTAGCATCCCTAGCCAATATGAAGACCGTCTCATCAACAAAAGATAACCGCTCATCTAATTGAATTGACTCCCAACGAATGACATGAGACTCATCAGGAATATAGCGACGAAGCATAGAAAAATAAAAAACAGGATGAAAAGCTAATAGATCAGGGGGCAAAGCCAACTCATAAGCCACATCACCAACATTCAGAAGAATCTTAAATGGACCAATATACCTGGGGCTAAGCTTGCTCCTCTTCCCAAACCTCATCACACCCTTCATGGGTGAAACTCTAAGAAAAACACGATCACCAACACCAAATCTCAAGGTACGAAGTCTATGATTAGTATTGAACTTTTGCCTACTCTGAGCCGATCTAAGTCTATCCTGAATAACCCATACTCTATCCAAAGACTCACAAAGCAAGTCCGTACCTCGAGGTCTCACCTCTGAAACATCAAACCAAACCATCGGGGAGCGACAACACCTACCATACAACGCCTCAAAAGGAGCCATATCAATACTAAAATGGTAGTTATTATTATATGCAAACTCTGCTAAAGCCAAATGTTGCTCCCACTGGACACCAAAATCCATCACATATGCGCAGAGCATATCCTCCAAAACCTGGATAGTCCGCTCTGACTAGCCATCAGTCTGGGGTGAAATGTTGTGCTAAGATCAACCTGAGTACCTAAATCTTCCTAAAAAGTCTTCCAAAAGTGAGATGTGAACACATAACCTCGATTTGAAATAATAGACATCGGCACACTATGCAGACGGATAATCTCATGAATATAGATACGAGCCAACCTCTCAGCACTGAACGATATCTGAAATGGAATAAAATAAGCTGACTTGGTCAATCGATCCACGATGACCCAAGCACTATCAGAACCATGAGATGTACGAGGCAAACCAGACACAAAATCTATGGTGATGCGTTACCACTTTTGCTAAAAAATGGGCAACCTTTGAAGCAATCTACCATGTCTCATATGCTCGGCCTTTATATGCTGACAATATAGGCAATGAGCTACAAAATTCACTATATCTCACCTCATACCACTCCACCAGTAGTACTGCCTCAAATCACGATACATCTTAGTCATACCTGGATGGATAAAATATCTGGAATAATGGGTCTCCTTCAAGATCAACCTAATCCATTTACCCATTCTTGGTACACAAATTTGGCCCTCAATACTCAAAACTCTATCTGAATAAGTGAGGCTTCCTTAGCCTCCCCACTCAACACCTTATCTCGAATCAACCTCAATCCAACATCGTCAAACTGATGAGCTCGAATCTGCTCCATCTAGCCTCCACAAATGAAAAAACACACCCAGGTGTCAAAATATCAAGTCTAACTATCTGGTTAGCAAAAGACTGAACCTCTAAGGCCAAGGCCTCTCTTGGTTTAAAAGATGCGCCAAGCTACCCATGCTAGTCAACTTTTGGATCAACGCATACGCAACCACATTAGCCTTGATCGTATGGTAGAGAATAGTCAAGTCATAATCCTTAAGCAACTCAAGCCAATGGCGCTGCCTCATATTAAGATCTCGTTAGGTGAAGAAGTACTAAAAGCAAAAATGATCTGAGAAGATATCACAATGGACTCCATACAAGTAGTGCCTCCACCACTTCAAGGCAAACACAACTGCACACAACTCTAAATCATGCATAGGATAATTCCTCTCATGAGACTTTAACTGACGAGATGCATCCGCAATTCACTTTGTCCTCCTGCATCAACATAGCACCTAATCCAATACCAGAAGCATCACAACATTCGGTAAAGCCTACACCCTTCTTAGGTAAAGCCAATATAGGAGTTGAAGTCAATAAATCCTTGAGCTTTTGGAAGCTCACCTCACAAGCATCAGACCACTAGATGAAAATCTTTTTCTAAGTCAACTTAGTCAAAAGAGCTGCAATAAAAGAGAAACCCTAAGCAAAATACCAATAATAACCTGCTAAGCCGATAAAAATCCAAATCTCAGTGGGCGAAGTAGGTTTAGTCCAATCATGAACCGCTACAAACTTGGCTAGATTAGACATAATACCTTCCTTAGTCACCATATGACCCAAGAAAGAAACAAACTCCAATTAAAACTCTCACTTAGAGAACTTAGCATACAACTTCTCATCCCTCAATCTCTGAAGCATAATCTGCAAATGCTCCACATGCTCAACTTTACTCTTGGAATACACCAAGATATCATCTATAAATATGATAACAAAGAAGTCAAGATATGGTCAAAACACCTGGATTATCAACTCCGTGAACGCGGCAGAGGCATTGATCAACCCGAAGGACATGACCAAGAACTCATAATGACCATATCGAGTCCGAAAAGCTATCTTCAGAATATGTGAAGCTCTAATTCTCAACTGGTGATAACGGAACTCAAATCAATCTTTGAAAATACCGCAACACCCTGAAGCTGATCAAATAAATTATCAATGCGAGGAAGAGTACACTTATTCTTACCAGTCAACTTATTCAACTGCTGATAATCAATACACATTCGCATAGACCCATTTTTTTCTTCACAAATAAGACAAGTGCACTGTAACGCCTCGGAATCTGATCCCAAGACGTCAGACGGTACTCAAGGCTAACCCTTTACGCCTGCTACTAGGTCTGAACCTCACTTCAAGATAATCTAGTCAAGAAGTAATGTTGTATCATGCCTAAAATGAACTAAATAAACTAAAGATACTATCTGAATAGAAAATACTGAAAGTCTGTAAATAAACTCATAGTCCGACAAACCTCTACTGCTAAGGAACTAGAGAGTCATTGGGACATACCCCTAACTGGCTCAGACTAAACTGAAAATGATAAATCAATTACTATAAAAGATGGAAATCTGAAGAAGTAGGCCCTCGAATCATGAGGACTCACCAACTGTGGAAGCGTAGATAGAGATGCTCGAACTACTCACGCTGTTGATACTGAGAACCTGAACATATATTATAAGACAATGTAGCACATAGACATATATATGGATCAGCACTTTGAGGATGTACTGAGTATATGGGGGTGTAATGCATAACACTACTAGAAAACTGCTTATTACCAGGGGATTTTACCTAGGGAATAATATCGCAAGAAATACATGCGGATTTACCTACGAAATTATTAAATTGGTCAATATTAAAATATATTACCTGTGAACTATATATTTGCAAAAAATTCCGCAGGTAAATTTGGCGCCATATTGCGCAAAATTTGTACTTGCGACATTACCTGGGAAAATATATCGGCGGGTATTTTATCTTTAGGTAAATCCGCAGGTATATGGACAAATATATATTTTTTTAAATCCGTAGTAACATCCCCAGATAATTTATCCTACGGATTTACTTAGAGATATTTTGGTAAAAATTTATGTAATGGATTTTATTACATGGAAAATTATTTGGGGATTTTGTGCTGCGAATTTTGCTGGGGATTTATTCTTGAGGATTTCCCTGCGAATTTATTACTTGCGACATTACCTGGGGAAATAGATCGGCGGACATTTTATCTCTAGGTAAATCTGCAGGTATATGAATAAATATATATATATTTTTTAAATCCATAGAAAAATCCCCAGGTAATTTATCCTACGGATTTACTTAGAGATATTTTGGTGGAAATTTATGTAATGGATTTTATTACCAGAGAAATTATTTGGGGATTTTGTGCTGCGAATTTTGCTGGAAATTTATTCTTGGGGATTTACCTGCGAAATTATTACTTGCGACATTACCTGGGGAAATGTATCGGCGGGTATCTTATCTCTAGGTAAATCCGCAGGTATATGAACATATATATATTTTAAATCCATAGAAAAATTCCTAGGTAATTTATCCTACGGATTTGCATAGAGATATTTTGGTAGAAATTTATGTAATGAATATTATTACCTAGGAAATTATTTGGGGATTTTGTACTGCAAATTTTGCTGGGAAATTATTCTTGGAGATTTACCTGCGAAATTATTACTTGCGACATTACCTGGAAAGATATATCGACGGGTATTTAATCTCTAGGTAAATCCGCAGGTATGTGGACAAATATATATATTTTTCAAATCCATAGAAAAAATCTTCAGGTAATTTATCCTACGAATTTACTTAAAGATATTTTGGTGGAAATTTATGTAATGGATATTATTACCTAGGAAATTAATTGGAGATTTTATGCTGCGAATTTTGCTGGAGATTTATTCTTGGGGATTTACTAGCGAATTTATTACTTGTGAGATTACCTGAGAAAATGTATCGACGGATATTTTATCTCTAGGTAAATCTGCGGGTATATGGACATATATATATATATATATATATATATTAAATTCATAAGAAAATTTTGAGGTAATTTATCCTACGGATTTACGTAGAGAAATTTTGGTAGAAATTTATGTAATAAATTTTATTACTTGAAAAATTATTTGAGGATTTTGTTCTGCGAATTTTGCTGGGGATTTACCTGCAAAATTATTACTCACTTAGGAAATTATTGGGGGATTATGTTGCTACAAATTTAGCTGAAATTATTTCTTCGGGATTTACCTACGAAATTATTACTTGAGAAATTATTGGGGGTTTGTGTTGCTACGAATTTAGCTGAAACTATTTCTTGGAGATTTACGTAGGATTTTTTGTGACTTGAAAATTTTAAATAGGAAAAGGATAAACTTGAAGAATAAAAATTATAAAATACAAAGAAATTAGACAATAATAAAAAATATTATTTATACTAAATATAAAATATATATATATATATAATTTATATATATAATAAAATCTATATATTATTGTTATCTTTGATTTTAAAGTAATATATTAAATGTCGTACTTTTAGTTACACAATTTATTCATAACTAGACTGAGCATAATTATATTATTTATTTTACTATTATTATTATTATTGTATTAATCCGCAACCTTAGTCAATTTTATTTTTCAATATATTTATTTTCTAGTCTGATTTTGTCAATTTGTAATAATTTTAGCCTAATTTTATCCAATTTATTACAATCCTAGCCTAAATTGTGTCCAATTGAACTGATCACTTTCAAATTTCATTCAATTTTTTAACCGAATTCTTATTCTTTAGATCTCAGCCATTGATCAACATTTATTTATTATTAGTATATTTATTTTTAATATTAATTTTATATAGTTACTATATTTATTAAATATCAACCTAATTCAATTCAATTTTTCTAATTTATTTAAATTCTAGCCATTTTATACTCAATTTGTGTCAATTGAGTTTAACTTGACTCAATCGAAATCCTTAATTCAATTTATTTAATCCAATATCTAATCCCAATTTGACTCATCTCCTCAAGACTAATCTCAATCGTTCATCATATTTGATGAACGACTAATATTAAATCAATTTTCACTAATATTTTTCTTGAAATTGGACAGCTTCAGACTATTTTTCTTGAACCGAGGGTATATTGGAAACAACCTATCTACCTTAGCAGTAAGGTTTGCGTACATTGTACCCTCCATGGACGTCAATCTGTGGGAATTAATCGGGTTACTTGTGTTAACACCCAATTTTGACCTTAGGCTGCTATTATAGCAAATTTACAAACATTGTCTATTATTATTATTATTATTATTATTATTATTATTATTATTATTTTAATAATAATAATAAAATCTATATATTATTGTTAACTTTGATTTTAAAGTAATATATTATATGTCGTACTTTTAGTTACACAATTTATTCATAACTAGACTGAGCATAATTATATTATTTATTTTACTATTATTATTATTATTGTATTAATCCGCAACCTTAGTCAATTTTATTTTTCAATATATTTATTTGCTAGTCTGATTTTGTCAATTTGTAACAATTTTAGCCTAATTTTATTCAATTTATTACAATCCTAGCCCAAATTGTGTCCAATTGAACTGATCAATTTCAAATGTCATTCAATTTTTTAACCGAATTCTTATTCTTTAGATCTCAGTCGTTGATCAATATTTATTTATTATTATTATATTTATTTTTAATATTAATTTTATATAGTTACTATATTTATTAAATATCAACCTAATTCAATTCAATTTTCCTAATTTATTTAAATTCTAGCCATTTTATACTCAATTTGTGTCAATTGAGTTTAATTTGACTCAATCAAAATCCTCAATTCAATTTATTTAACCCAGTATCTAATCTCAATTTGACTCATCTTCTGAAGACTAATCTCAATAGTTCATCATATTTGATCAATGACTAATATTAAATCAATTTTCACTAATGTTTTTCTTAAAATTGGATAGCTTCAAACTATTTTTCTTGAACCGAGGGTATATTGGAAACAACCTATCTACCTTAGCAGTAAGGTTTGCGTACATTGTACCCTCTACGGACGTCAATCTATAAGAATTAATCGGGTTACTTGTGTTAACACCTAATTTTGACCTTAGGCTGCTATTTTAGCAAATTTACAAACATTGTCTATTATTATTATTATTATTATATTATTATTATTATTATTATTATTATTATTATTATTATTATTACGTCTTTTCTACATTTATTAAATAGCAACCTAAGTCAATTCAATTTGCCCAGCTTATGTAATGTCTAGCCTAATTCTTATTCAATTAATATCAATTTTAGTCAGAATTGATATTAATTCGAGCTAAATAAACCTTAGCTTGACTCAATTTTGAAAATACTTGTGAATCTCACACGAGCTAATCAAGCAGCTGAATATGATATCAAAGAAGTATTTGAGCTGATATCAATCTTAGCTTGATTCGTTATTGAGATCAAAAAATTAATGGTCATTAGTGACGGATAAGTAATTCAAGATTAACTAGCACCTCTACCCAAATGAACGTAAAATAATCTTGCATTTAATCTCAAAACTATTAATATAAGACAAACAACTCCCTAGAGATAAGTTACTATTATTCTCGTATTATATAAATAACCACATGTCACATTAATGATTTAAATGTTTACAAATTATTTTTATTACTTTTTATTATCATTTTTTATAATTTATTAATTCAAATACAATATTTTACATAATTTTCTTACTTAAATCATCTTTCATTAATATGCACACTCACAATTTTCAAATACATTGTCTAATTTTTATTATTATTATTATTATTATTATTATTATTATTATTATTATTATTATATTTAAATTTTGTAACTAATTTATTTTAAATTATTAACGACAATTTTGTAAAATATTTTTTTACATAATCTTAATTCTAAACGCGTTGTCTATTGTTAATAGCGATAACTTATTATATTTATTAAATAACAGCCTAACTTAAAATATTTTTTCCTAATTTATTTAAATTCTGGCCATCTTATACTCAATTAATATTAATTTTAACCAAATTAACATAAATTTTAAGACATTTTACATAATTTTATTAAATTATTTTTCGTAAATATACACACACGATTTACAAAAGCACTGTCTATTATTATTGTTGTTGTTGTTGTTGTTGTTATTGTTAAAATAGCAGTCAATTACATTTAATTTCCCTTTTAGTATTAAATTATCAGTCAATTTATATTCAATTGATGACAATTATAGCAAATTTGATACCAATTTTAAGTTCAAATTGAAATTCAATTTTTCTGATCCCTTTTTAAACAACTTTAATCTCAGTCGTTGATCAAAATCAATCCAGCGGCTGAGATCAAATTTCTCACTTCTCTCCTTTGCTAAACCCTAATCTCATTTCCACCAAAAACATCCGCCTCTTTCCCTCTCTTCTCTCTCTTCCCTCTCTCTACACTTCCTCTCTCTCTCTGAAACCAAAACAACCGATGCCGCCTTCACTGGCGACCATCGTTAAGACGCTTTTCCCCTCCCCGAGGTTTTTCGCCGCTGCACAAAAGCCATGCAGCCGCCACAGTCATCAACGCCAGCCGTCGCCATCGACGGACTCAACAACTTCGTCCAATCACCAAGGTAAACTATTTCTATCTCCATCTCCCTTTATTTTTATGTAATTATGTTTGATGTTGTTTGTTCATGTGTTGGTTTTATACTTGGATCGATTTAGTTATGTGTATGGTCAAAAGCCTATACTTGGTTTTATACAGAAGCTAGTTACTAGTATTAAACAATTTTTG